>JABASF010000099.1:0-70115 GCA_019776145.1 Harlomillsia oculata | reverse complement strand
TGTCCACTTGAGGACACAGAACATGGTTTTCTGTTTCGGATTTTCCAACTTTGAGAACAGCAAATTTTTTATGCACTCACTATCACATTTCTATCATCTCTCGGAAAACGAAACTGGCATACTAGTCGGAATCAGCAGTACCGTACATTGTTATTTTTTGCACCCGTCGTTTCTGGGATTTAACACTGAATCTGCAGAATGCTTACCAATATCAACCTCTCCGCTGTAGTAGTCGAGAAGCGAGGCGGAGTGAGTTACGCTTTAGTGTTAGTAAGTGATGAAAATACCCGTCAATAGTTGCAACAAGGAAAGACAGACAAAAAACGCTTACGGTAAATTCGATAATAAAATGTCGGACTCGTCATACCAGTTAAAAGTCATATTTTTGATCGCATTTTTGGATGATTCCTTTCATTGACTGAGTACCTCCGAAGTCTGAACGGAAAAGTCTGACGCCAAGAAAGTATCTGAGAAGTGCATCGGTTGCATTTTTCGAAACCAACCGAACATCGAATCTATGGATTTGGATTTCTCTAAGAGATAAATATCACAGACACTGGCTGTAGCTATACCCAACAATCCGGTTTCCCTAGCGTACAATATTTATTCGGAACGGATTGGATTCGGTATAACGTTTAGAACGAAATTGCATTGTCGCTTACCCCATTCCGTATGCGTAGACACACGTAGTCATCTATACATAGTTTGAGTGCAATCTCATCTGCGACAGATGCAACGAAGACACACTTGCACAGTTTTATGCATAAATATGCTTTCTCCGCTGATGATGATAGGAAGAAAAAAAGTAACGCACCCAAACTTCTCAGACAAACAAAGACATCTTACAAGATTGCTGGTAGTAGTATGGAGACACCAGAATACAGGCCTCATTTCCCTGCTACTCATTCCTTATGCACCAATGAGATGTTATAGTCAAAATGAACATAATATATCATATCATATACTAGATATGCATACCGACATACCGAGTCGCAGAAAGTGATGCGTATGTCCCAGAAGGGAAATGGCACGGTCTTGTCTCGTCTTTTCCTACACTGTTATCAAACTCGAAAGAAATTTTTAGACTACTACAGTTCTTGTACTTTCTTCAGGCTACTACTATTTTCGTGTCTATTCTGCCTATATATGTCACGTGTTGGTGTTATCTTGCCTAGAATTTTTTGCAAGGATCCTATGGTTCATAGCGTTAAGTCAGATGTAGTACCTTGAAGACGTGAGTGAGTAAGCATGTTTATACGGATAAATGTATTCCATTAGTTCTCGACACGAGATTTTGTTACAAGATACGCTCACTGCTTGACATAGCCGTAGCCACTCGTCTTAGATCAGCCTGAAGCTGTTCGTCTTCTATGCCTTTTTTGTTAAATCCCATGTTTCCTCTTATTCGGAAGAAGTGTTTTAGTCGTGTCCGTTTTCATCATCCTGTACAAAGAAGGGAACATGAACATGCACAAAAGTCCTTTTGAAAAGAAAAAAGTGTATAATGTATTTCGTATTTAGAATGTTGTTACCGGCATACAAACGTACATTGCATTCATATATTTTCCTTTGTTCTTGCAACAAAACCTTTTTTGCTGACATCCATCGTTTCATTCCATCAAAACTATAGAACAAGGAATACCCGGTTGTAATTTTTATTCCAGTACACAACACGATCGTATAAATATATAAGCCGTGTAGTGTGAATTTTCCGTGTAAAGAGTACGGTCCAGATTCTCCAGATGCAATAGTTTACGTTCGTGATATGGTCAACCTCACATGATTGTTTGTCTGTCTCACGCAAAAACATTGTGAAGTCTTGTCTTAAACGACTACAGGAGAGAGAGAAAAAAAGGAAAGTCTGGCTGATTAATGACAAGGAGGGAAACAGAAACCTGGGCTAATCCTAGGAAAGGTTTCATATCCGATGATGATCATCCATGAAAAACAATTTCCTTAAAAGATAATCTCTCGCACCCATTGTAGCCGTAGTGTGATGAATGACACCCACTTTCCTCGAAAGGCTTCCTCATGCAGTGCACATATCGTTGTATCCACGTCATCTTCAATCGCTTTGCCCTCTGCTTTCACTTTAATGCTCACAGGTTTTCCCCATTTCCAACAACAGCTTCGAATGGAATGATACTCCTCTGAGCGGGTGGGGATATGTCATTTGTACTCTCAAATGGATTATGTCACACAGAAACGTTTATCGCATTCCCATTTCTCTCTCGGAGACCTCCAGAGGTCTTCGGTCCACATCCTATCGCCCTTGTCATTACTTTTATTGTTGTGAATATCAATATGAAGCTTCGTGTTCCTATAGCACAAAATCCCACCAACCAATCTTATGTACTCGCACGAAAACGTACTACCCAAGCAATTTTGTATCTGTATGTTTCAATGATGTATTGGCTGACAAAGACTGTAGTCAAGTGTCTTGCTTTCAAAGTGTCTCTCTCTCCCTTCCCTTCAAATATGAAGCACCAATCTCTCCACCTAAATCTTTTCTACTTCCTGGATTACTGGGCCACGATTATTGAAACGATAAAGCACATTTTGTGACCTATACTCTTTTCTCTCTATATTGCTTCTCTCCATTTTGAGAAAAGACCAGAAAATGTCATTTTTCTGCCTTCTCATAACCCACTATGTCTAGCCCTAATACCATGATCTGTCAAGTCTAAACGAGTACTATGGCACTGGGACACAAGACAAGTTGCAACTGAAAACTACTACAACAGTATGACAATGTTTTTGGATGTCACACCACAAAGATTTCCAGTTGTATCCCTTACGACATTTAATGCTGTAATGTGCTTTCTTCAGGAGATTACTGCACGACATCAGCAGTAATCGTTTTAATGGGTAATATATTCATATAACATTACTAAAGTATCATGAATTACATTAGTATTATGAATGCTATACTCAAAAATTGTACACCAAGATGTTATAAAGTGCGTTATGTTATGACATTATGAGTAGGAAGTCATTGGAGAAATTCTTAAAAGATCCGTTTCCTTTCATTGCATTACTGTACAGTTTATTGTTGGTTTGAGTTGAGGTTTGTATGCAGTATGGCATATTATGTGGAGGGATAAGTAAGCATTGGCACAGTTAGTGGAAGGTTGTAACGTGGTAGTAAATACATAATAGAGTGAAAGGAGCAGTAGTAATGAAATGGAGCAGACGTGCTGAAGAGGACGGGAGTTTTGAGAAGTAGTAGTAAGTTGAGTAAAAGGGAATGAGGAAAGAAGATGATATAAACTTAAGAAAGAAAAACGTGGAAGAAGAGACTTTAGGTTCCTGTGGAGTGCACCGATTAGCTTGGAACATAAAGCTTGTTGAGTAAAAGGAAAGGGTGAGATTTTATGGAGAAAGCTCCTTGAGCGATGTTTTATTGGAGCAGTGTTGTCGTCGTTGGGAAAGTGCTTAGGCCTCAGCTTAGCACATTATGCTCAGCAGATACACAATAAATTAGAGGTTTACAGGCACAAACTGGGGCAAGTGTTGCCCAAAGTTGAATTGAAAGGGAATGGGAGGCGTGTGTTCCGGAAGAAGAAGACGTTTTCCACATTGCCGTTATTCTTGTCAACTTAACTCGCAGTTGTTGCGGCTTTGATTCTCAGCTCAGCCAGGTTTTGTACTACAGTATGATGCTTCTATTACACAAAATATTATTATGTGTACAACGTGTCCTGACTTTATGCATGCATGAGTCGTGTGGTAACATGTGGGGACCCTAAAAAATTCACTTTGAGAAACAACAACGAACACAATGTGTGGGTTGCATATAGTTGCATTGCAAGGACACATAAGAGAATGTGAAAAGGTGAGTAAAAGGTTCCGTTTTGTAATAGTTCCAGAGAGTGCAAGAATGCAGGAGGTGGTGTGTCGGGGTGACTTGACTTGACTTGACTGTACATTGCTATTATTATAACGTTGTGTCGTCGTGTCGACTTTGCCTGACTGTGAAATCCGTGACGGCCCTTCTTGAGACTGAAATAGGAGCAAATCTCCTTGGAAAACGCCTGAGATTAAGTGCTGATCGTTTCCATTTTGCTCAGTCGACGATGTCTACGGAGAGCGGTTGTAGTAGGCGACACGTCCCAGACTCACTTCAAACGTTCAAACTCTTCTCTCTCCTTCAACAAGCGTGAGCAAGCTGCACTATTGCACAAAAGATATGCGTCTTGCGTGCACACAAACACAAAGTATACAGAAGACGGTGGATTTCTTTGCACTTGACAGATTTAGAGGGTGTCGAAATCCCATTTATCGAATCTTTCATCTCCTGCTGTTATAAATTTATAAACGCTAAGATAAATGCTTCTCACCTCCTCCGTCCCATTCCTTCCTCGTCCTCCACATATTCAAACCTTGCAAGAAGCGGAGCGGTCCGTGGCTTGGGCTTGCTATTAACCATCCAATCCAATCCATCCCAGTTCCAGTAAATTTTGATTTTTTCTCTCATATTTAAGAGTAATGTTAGTGAAGCACAATGAATGAAATTGAAAATAAGAGAATTTTCCATGTCATATTACATAGGGTATTATATTTCATATCTGGTATCAAATGTTACCTTTCCTGGAATTGAATACTATACAAGAGACAAATTTCCAACTTTGACTTCAACCACAGAATGAATAGTAAGAATGAGTCTTGAGATTTCACGGTCAGGGTAGTAAGATTTTGAATGTACGTGGGCCCTAGCCGACAGTTTGCAAGGTAGTGTAATACGTTTTTCCCCTTAGTGAGATGCGACCCTGAATTTCTGGTCGCGAGATACGCAATGTTTGAATTCCTTTGAAATTGTTTTTAGAACGAGTCGGCCTCGTGGCTGAGTTCTATTTGAGAAAAAAAAACTTTGAGTGAAAAAAACTTTAGTGTAGTAAGTTGGAAATATTTTTGGAAGATTCAACTTTGGATGAGAATTTTGATTGCGATGCCGGGACGTCGAGGATGTGAGTCAAGTTGAAGGGAGAAGTATACAGAGATTGCCATTCTCTCCGGCCGTAGTATCCACAGAATCCACATCGCGGTTGAAGGAAGAACACTTGCTTTCTCCATCTACACATTCCTATGCATCTTTCCCTCACACACTGGAGTCTGAATCACAAACGACCCCAAGTAACGACTGCTTTTTCACATTTGGCTTTGGGGAAACCAGCTCTAGATTATTCTCATACGTCCTACTACACTCACAGCTCATCTTTTTCTTGAGAGAGTGATCGTCGAAAAGAAAACCAAAAAAGCGGGTTTCATATGAAAGGATAAACGCATGCATTTCCCTCTCCTGCAACATTCACAACTGCTGTGTTTCTCTGCCCATTTGATCCGATCAGTAATGCATCTTCCTTCGACTCGACTTTGAGTTGCCCACTCTTCCACTTGAGTCCATTTTTGTGGCTACTTTTGTGCTGCGGCCTTTTGTGCACTTATGGATATCAAGTCTTGGCGTCTGCCAAGTTACGTGTATCGAACTTGAAGCTTTCTGAATGCGTTATACACTGCTTTCAACTTCCGGGTCTAACAATCTCAAACTTAGCCACGTTCTCCCCCCAAAAAAACTATTGTCATGTCTCCACATTTTTTTGTCGACATGATCTTGTTCGGAAAACTTTTTTCCCCTCTAGGGGCACTCTTTGTAGGATCAAAGTGGGCCTCTTTTACTACGGGATCTCCAGTTCAGAAATGAGTCGTACGTTGACTGCGTATGAAGTCAGCCTTGAGCAACTGTGAATGAAACTTCGTGACAAACATGAAGAAAGCCAAACACGAAACGTTGTCTGCATTTGAGTTTCAAATTGCTCCGGATCATCTTTTCACATTTCGGTCACATGGAAATCACACGAGGCATATGAAAATGTGGAAGCGACAAGTGTTCCTCATAATTATGGTTTGTGGTCCGACAAAGCGTTTAATATGAAGTAGAAAGACACGACGCTTTGGTCTATTCTCACAACAACAAACTTATTGTTCATTTTGTCACCCACCAAACCGCATCAACCGCCATCACCCAAATGCATTATAGTGTTTGTTCCTTTCTAACTAACAGTAAAATGATACAAAATCTATATAAACGAATATAATATTATATTGTCTTATAAACAGTGTATCACATCTGCCGTACTGTTGTTTGTACAGCTATAATGCTTGATCATTGGACGAGAGACAGAGAGAGAGAGAGAGGGAAAGATCCTTAACTGTTGAGAAAGTGAAGTTGTGTGAAATGAACGTCATGCTTCCAGCCTTAATTCTTATTAGAGAACAATGAAGTCTGTGTGCGAGCAAAGTTTCTCTTTTACCCTCATTCTCCCCATAATTCAATTTACTTGGCAAAGATAAACTTTGAATGAGCTGTTGATGTTTTTACTCTGTGAGATACAAACAAATAATAATTACCAAGCGTAATTGAGTTTTCTTTATTAGCGTCCACGTCCACGGAAAAGCTTCCTTTGTAAAATTGAGATGGAAAATGTAAGGAGTCAACGGACGACTTGACTCCTCACTCTTCTTCTCTGAAGGACCAAAATATATAAACGTTGTAATTAGCATACAAATCGTCTCTCGATGACATAAAGTCTCCATTTTTTGACATTTCAGCATTTAATAGAGCTTTATCTCAAATGTCAATCAATTTTAAATCGGCTCTAAGCACTCTGAATCAGCATTATTAGTAATCCTCTAAAGTTACCTGATGGAGAACTTGAATTTGTAGTCACTTTATCAATGTGTTTTAAGTGGATTCTGAATTTTTGAATATAGGTTCTCTACATGGCGGTGAAGGGAAAAGGGACAGCAATCTCAACATGAGACTGGACATACCAAAGTTTGTTGTACAGGGTCAAACGGCCGTCCTGCACTGTCGCTACGATTTGGGCAACGATTCTTTGTACACAATGAAATGGTACAAAGGGATTCAAGAGTTCTACCGCTACACACCAAAGGAGTCGCCGTCAGTAAAGACGTTTGCAATTCTCGGACTTCAAATTGACGTAAGTTCTACTCCAGAACCTTTTTTGCATTGCAAAATGGTTTACTATCATACTTTCATACTATTCCACACTGGTTCATTGCATACTATGTAGCATTGTGGTAGTAGTTCATACTGGTTCATACTTGTACAACAGTATAAGTCGCCCTATTTTTGAAGGATATAGGGAATAAAGGACGATACTTTATTTTTTTGGGTTGAAGAATCTATATTTCACAGAAGCTGACAAAGGATCTCGTACTATCGATCTACGCAGATTCAAAAGCATCAGTAAAAATAATAGGCAAGACTTGGACTCTTGGTTGTATATGTTTCATAGCTGCTTGCCCACTTGGCTTTTAGAGTGGATGTGGAGAGTGGGTCGCAAATGGCAAGTGACGCAGTGCGAAGTGAATTCAACTGGGCGGTGATGGTCATTTTATTACACCATGTAGTAATGGAATGGAATGTAATGCAATCCTGGCACTTGTGGACGACAGACTGCACGAAGGAAACAAGTGGTGCAGAGGAAGAAGCACAGGAAAAGGATCGCAGATGAAATTCAATGCCGCAATGTGGGGAAGTGATTTGACGTGACGGCGTCCGTCCAAGCCGCCCGCCCGACTGACTGGATGAGCCTTTTCCACACTCTGTACTCTGTAGCCACCAGCACCAGAATTTTTTCGGGCCCTTTTGACTTCTCGTCTTCCTTCAACCGATTGCACTACCACCACCACAACTTTATAGCCGAGACATTGTAAAGCTCCATGAAATGTAGAATCAAGTGAAACTTTAGAGCTTGGCATTGCATTGCCTTGTCTCTCGTGTGCCTTTCCCTCTTAAAGGGTCCTGGCAACCAGCGATACTCACTCCAGACTTTTTTCTCACTACTTTTACTATATTCACATTCTACTTTTTTTTTACTTTTGTAACAACTATACTAGTAATCTTTGCAACAACAATCAGTCTACTATGCCATATTACATTATAGGAAGTAATAGTATCTGTCATTCAAGACAAGACCGACTTTTCGAACCGCAGTGAACAAATAAACTAGCTATTTATCAAAACCATAGCTTCGTTTATTTTATTGATAGTCTTTCTCTTTCATTTATATTGCACTCCATCATTTACTACTTAAGTATATCAATGTGCAGTGTTATTGTCTTGTTAAGAATCAAAATTCAAATGATGCACATATAGTATAGTAGGAATCTCTATGATTTGAATCATATTTTGTCTACATAAAAAGCACTATACATATAATATTATAACTACGTATTATGTACGTAATAATAATTGTGTCTCCAAAATCATATATATTTTGCTCATCCGACATGACGGAAGCAATAAATGTATTGCACACAGTTTTTGCATTGCAGTTGTGCCGCAAAAATATTTGGATTTGGAATAGCTCAGTCTCAAACCTTTTACGACAGTAGAAATGAATTTAATAGGGTTCTTTATACGATAGTCAAATTATTCGAATACCTAAAATTTCCGACACAAGTGAAAAAAGGGAAATAGCCTCAACAGCCCAGAATGGTAATCAAAAATTGGCTGGAAACCAAGTCTTTTGACACGTTTGCAACTCAGCCAACATTTTAGAAATGGGGTCAGCAATGTGGCATTTTGTCTGATGTGCATATCTCCTATTTGCTATTATGGACAAAAAGATCATGCTCAATTGCCTTAGACAACGTAAAGAATAAAGCACACAAATTGAAATGCGGCACAAAAAATGGTATAAACAAAGAACTGCTTTGGTATAGCTAAATGGACTAAATCTACAAGAACTTTTATACGAATCCGACTAAACAATAATGCAAATTTCAATATCGCTTTATTCGTATCAATTTTAAATTTTTTTCCAGTATTCATGGAGTATATGACTAGAAACGCTGGTACAACAACTATGAAAAATGTAATATTACAGAAGTACGAAAATTGTTTATTATAAAACGAAAAATGTAGGAAATCTAAGGAAATTAAAAAAATCTGATGCGGTAGAAAGCTAGTGGAGGAGACTATAAGACGTAAGAGTAAGACTGTAAGACATAGTTACACACCGGGTTGAGCTTCTCTCGTATGTGTTCATGTGGCTTTGTTGGAGTCCTGACTAAATTTATGAGGGGAAAGTTGTCGTGCGAATGGCTATGAGAAAGAGAGACGTACAGAGGATAATATGGTTTTTAAAGGGAGAGAAGGGTGAAGAGTTTCGTAAACTTGGCTCAAGTTGTGTGCTCACTCAAGTTGAGAATAGGTGTCCATTCTTGACGGGAAGTTGTTTGTTCCGTCGTTGTTGAAAAGTACAGGAGGCTGAGAGGAGACCCTCGTGTACAAGAGAAGGAGAGAGAAAAGGTTGACCGAGAAAATGTCGAATCTCGAGTTGAGTTGACTTGACTTCGAATTCACGACAAAGCGAGGACATAGTCAGAAATATGATTATTTCTGTCGACCAAAGTTTCACAGTGAAGTTGAGTTAGTTGTCGAGTTTCTTCTGCACATAAATACACTCGGTCGTTTATACAGTCTCACTGTCTTCATACGGCCTTTAGCACAAGTTACTACAACAAGAACAACACATCACAGACTCTGTTTCTCAGTAAAACTGCCGATAAATGCATAAACCTCATGACAAGACTTCTCGTGTCTTACTAGTTTTTGGTTCTTTAAAAACTCTCGATTCTCCTTTCTCTCTCTCTCTCTTTCTCTCTCTCTCTTTCTCGCTCATCTCATTTTATGACTTTCTGTCTTATTTCCAGGAGTTGATTCCACCATTCAACATCCAAGTCATTCCTACACCAAAAAGTCGCTTCCACTCCCACTTTTGTCAACGGAAAACTAACGTACATTGTGTTCCTGTTGCTCAAACCCTGCACTTATTTAGCCATTCTGTCTCCATTTTCGTACTTCACTTTAAAACCGGTCCGGAATGACAAATATTTCGAGGGTGTCTGTCTGTCAATGCTTTCCACCTACGAAAAAAAACTATATGAGTTTTAGTTTATACTTTTAACTTTATTCTTCAGCAATTTAAAGAACAATCGTACTGGCTACAATACAACTCACACCACAAACTTTGGTTTTAACTTGACAATAATTTACTAACAGGCTCTAGATTTATACAGTGAAGAAACAAATTCTTGCAACCAAGAGACGGAAAATTAAGGGAAAATTTACATTTCAGAAATTTTTGGATAACAGTAAAAAATGAATCAAATAATTCGTTTTTTTTAATTTACACATTTTATGCTGAAATTTTGATACCTAGTAACGGTATATAACAGCGCTGGAAAAAGAAAACGCATAAAATAAAAACTGAATGAATGCATAAAGAATTATATAGGTCTTTATATTCAACTGTACTTGTATGTAGGTCAAGTGTGCTTCCTATTCGTTTGACTTTCATCAACAGCAATTGAGCATTCAACCTAAGATTTGATACCTAGTAACGGTATATAACAGCGCTGGAAAAAGAAAACGCATAAAAACTGAATGAATGCATAAAGAATTATATAGGTGGGAAATTTAATACAAAAGGTCTTTATATTCAACTGTACTTGTATATAGGTCAAGTGTGCTTCCTATTCGTTTGACTTTCATCAACAGCAATTGAGCATTCAACCTAAGAAAAGAAAATTACCTTTGCAGGATTTTTGAAAGAAGTTTGGAAAAGGAAAGGAACAGAGACTGGCTTTTTTATGCTTGATGATGATGATGATTTTGTTGCAGGAAGCGTGAGAGTATAAGCCGATAGCCGAGACTCGGTAGTCTGTAGTTATAAATGAAGAATAGAAGAATTGTAGCATTAGCCTTTGGAAGCTCATTGGCTTCATCTCATTTGGCAACAACAATGACATCCTATTGCATTTCATGTCAAAAAGCTCAAACTTAAGACGGTCTCAGTGGCTTCATCACTTAGAGGGAACTAACAAAATATCAACTACGCTTTAGAAGAAAATGAAAGCTAAGGTGTAATCTGATGAAGACGAAGGGCAATCTCTCAAAATGAAGGGAAGGGAAAAGAGAAGAGCATGAAATTTTCGTGAAAGAGAAGAGAGTTATTAAAGTGATGATGATGCAGTCCCCTCGTATGTATACAACGTACGTTTCAACGTTTCTATTAGGCTAATGTGGAGGTGAAAGAAAGATTTCTGCCTCTGTGCACACTGCACAGTAATAAGTTGTAGTTTGTTGCTCTTCAAGTCTTCATTTCACGAATTTCACCCACTCACTCTTTCAGTCACTTACAAAAATCACATGATTGCAACCATGTAAAGCTGTGAATGCGTGTTTAAGACTTTTTCAGTGTTATAGAACATTATATAACTTGATGGTGCGTATAATGTCTCTCTTCATCATTCTGTTTGCTGAATGCGGACTAGCCCTATTAACTATTACCTCTTACGTTACCCTATTACAGAAAATCACGTGGGTAGAAGCTGGTAAACGTAAAGCTATATGATAGAATGTGAAGAAAGCAAAGCCGCAAAAGTTGCGTCTGACCAACTACTGTGAAAAGTAAAAGCAACGTTATTTGCGCTATATGGAACTTCATTTTGTATAACGATGGGACCAACGACCAGAATTCCCTGTCAGAAAAGGAGAAATTTGGGGAAAGGTCTTCGATCCCTTAATGCAAAATGTCTCAAAATTACAAAAGGTAAGGAATAACAGAAAACCAGTCTTCCGAAAAATCGACGAATGAGGACTAATAGCAAATGGCACAAGTACCACACGAAATAAACATGACATCAGCAGCTGTGTTGACTTACGAAAGAGATTGCGATTGCTTTGAATCTCATGCTGTATCGCGTTGCTTTGACCCTCATCATCCTCCACTTTTGGTTAATTAATTGCGCAGGTTGCTTTCTATCTGAATGAAAGCCGGGTATCCGAGTGAAGGATACACGTTGGCTATACGTACACGCGTAAGGTATATAAGATGAATTAAATGATACAAGGATTCCAGTAATGTAAACGACAGACCTGAATAGCTATTTTGATGATAGCTGTTCATCCCTTTGCTTTCATTCATTTGACTCAATCCCTTTTCCCGTTGTACGCACTACGACGGAATCCAATACAAATGGAAAGCATTCCTGGATCCAGAAATTTTTGCTTATTAAAAGAGTTATTGTTTTCCTCGAAAGTTTGCTAACTAAAACAAAAATTCCAACAGTAAAACAACTTATTATTTTCTGAATTTTGGCAATGTCAAAATCTATATAGAAGAATGTCGAAAATACCTAGCAACTCTAACATGATTCATGAAGTGAATTTTTGTAGAGGTAATAAAGATGAGAATGTGGAAAATAAACCTGAGAAAAATAATGCATCATACAGTATGTATGTTGTAAAGGCCGAAGAGTCTATTTAAAGGATGAATTGTACGTTGAGTCTTCTCGTGGACTGCCTTTCTTCGGACACGTGGATGAAGAAAATCCTTTCCTTTCTTTTGTACATTATACATACTGGAAATCACAGAGTGTGGTTGGGATGGAATCCTTTTAACGGAGCATTTCTATGATAAACGTCTTCCGACACTGCGACACTTTCTTTTCTCACTAACTTCATCATTTGAAGTCACATACACACCCACATAAACGCAGAAAACGCACGGACACAAACCAAACCTCTCTTCTTAACGCATAATAACACAAAAGTGTCGCTGGGCTATATCGTCAGTCGTCAGCGACAAAAGTTAAATGCGATTTCGTTAAATACCGTATAATGCTGCGTCCATTCGGCTCCTGAAGGGTTCAACAATTACGGACAAGAACGAAGATCAAGTCAGTCACGTTATATGATATATAAGAATACGTATAAATGATATATGTTAGGATAGAATTACGAAAGAGTGGTACATTGCGTACTTAGTCCGTTTCAATGCATAATAAAGTCCATTCTATGTATTATATACACCAGGAAAGTCTCAGTTATACAGAATTCTTAAGTACGCTTCAAAAATGTAACAAATTCATACTATTATATATTCACGTTTAACTTTCATAAGTAATGTAGGGGCTTTGAATGCTTATTGCTATAGATCGTCCATATAGTTGACGGAAATGAATGACTCTCCTTGCCCCGTGGTGAAGGTGAGCAGGAAAACTGTCATTTGGAACATTCAAGATACTAACAGCATCCTCTGTGCATTGGATTCACAGGGATTTCACAGTTGATCTTCGGGACTGTCACTTCATCATCATCGTCGTCGTACACATTGAGCATTAAAGCTTTAAAGCGTGTCGTTCTTGTGAACCGACGGACCCAGCGGCATAAGTCAACCAAGACAAAGTTACAGATTAGCTCGTGTGATAAGATTTTGCATGTACGACATTCATGATGATGTTCCATGCTTCTCATCTTGATCATCATGAATCATCCTTGAAAACATAGTATACTAGAATGCATCAGATTATCTTGTAATGTAAGGTAAATCTATCTCGAGTTATTCTTGGAATTGAAGCAATGCTTAAAGTTAAAATCCACGTCATCTTGGATCAATGTGACTACTGTATAAAGTAAAAGTTTTCAAACTTTAAAATTGTTCAAACTTTACGACTTTTAATGACGGAAAAAATTCTTTCAAAAATTATTAAAAATGTATTAAACGATGCAACAGAAATTATACACCAACAGAGGCAATCAATCCGACTGTGAGGAGGATGGACGTTCTCATTTGTAAATCCTCACTTAATTAGAAAATGTTGAGGAAAAAGTTGGACATTTTTATCGGATTATTTACTACATTGCATTTTGACTTCCATACTGAAAATGAAATGTTTCACGGTGCACGGAATCAGCATTGTAATCTGATTATAATTGAGAGCCTAATACTGTAGTACTAATTAATCATACAAGTATAGCTACTGTTATACTAACCGGTTTTGAAAAAAACATAGCTCCAACTTTAGAAACAGAAAATAGGGGATGTAACAAAACAATCATGGAATGAAAAGCTTGTGTTTGTCCTCTCAGGAAATGTTGATAATATTTGTGATGCATCTGTGAGTTTAAAGTACTGCCTGTCAATAGAGCCGGACCAACTTGTTGACAGAAGGGAATTGCTTCCCAGAGGCAAATGTCCTCGTCGTTTCTGTTCTTCTTCTGAGTGCCTGTTCACCCTCGTCTTCAGATCAATAACGCTCCTAGATTAAAGTGAAGAGTAATAATAATGCGATCTGCATAAAAATTTGGTTTTACCATGATGGCGTAGTCATGCACATATAAATACATGATGAGTTGATGAGTTGTTTAAATGTTCAAATTAAGTTAGGTTGTTCCAAGAAAGAGCGTTCATCAAACCATGTTTCACAACTGATGGCGAATGAATGTTTCTTTTGTGAATTACAGTTAAAGCAATCAAATGCCACTCAACTTGTTTTGAAAAACATGGAATTCAACATGACAGCAAGATACTCCTGTGAAATCACAACTGAACTTCCTGATTTCATTACGGAGCACCAATCTCAAACACTCTACGTTTTGGGTGAGTCATTTTGAATTTTTTTTCCAAGTATATTTTTACAAATACACTTTGAAACTGAAAGTTAGTCCTTGGATGGTTTTCCTTCAAGTTCAAACCCGACGATCGGTTAGGTAATGGTTCTAACATAAGATGACTGGCATGTCTCAAAATATTTAGTACAACTGTTCTGTTCAGTGTTGTGTCAATAATGTTGTTTTGAGAGTACATGGCCCATAAGGTGAAAACATGTTACGAGTGAGTGCGTTTTCAGTGATTCGAATTGACTAGAGTATCAAATCGTAGCATCATAAAAGTGCCTGAAGGTTTATGAGTATGCAGGACAGAGTACGCATCTTGAGATTAAGAAAGTGCAGGCTTCAATGCTGAAGGAAGGTAGAAAAAAATGAAAGGAACGACGACTTCAGTCTATTGAAATTGTAATCTTGTCAAAGTGATCCGTTATGGACTTTTATGCCTACGAGCAAACGACCATGTAATGCAAGAAGTGAGACCGAGGCCGAAGTCAGTTTGGTTCTAGTAAAGGTTATGTCATATTTCCTTCCAGTATGTCATCAGCTGTTGCTTGTTTCACAAAATATAGGGTAACGCCACTTCAAGTTGTCGCAGCAGGGTGCCTCATGAAGCATGCTGATCCGTCCATAAGATAAATAATAGGACCTCGGTTCCGTGTCCTTTTTTGGCAGTAGCGGATCTCAGACTTCATACTATATGCGTTGAAAAGGAAAAATTGGTACTCAACTTGAAAATGCATGTTGTAGGGCACTTTTTGCCTTTTGACGTGTGCGTCCTTCGTATTACTGGGGGAGTAACGCTCGAATCTTTCCATTTTCATGTTTTATAATAGGGAAGGGATGAATGAGGAAAGGGAAACTTGGGCATTGGAGTACACAGAATACTGGTATGTGTGACATTCACTCGTGCATTTGGACAGTGACACAATCAGTCATTTCATGGATAAAGATGCCAGCTGAGGACCTTCTTTTACCCTAGTGTATAGTATATGTCAAGTGTCAGGACTAAGCTGCGTCACAGTCTTTTCGTACTTAAAAGATTCTAGTAGGAAAAGAAAGCATATATGCGTATTTATATAGGAAAATATCACAAAAATATTGTTTTACATATTAGTACATATTTATACGAAATCAAAAGCCTTTTCTTCTCTACTGTACCAATGCCCGCTTCCTTGATAGTTGATAGTTGCTGTTCCTTCTAAGTATCCTGCTACACAATTTTCCCCTCTAAGCTACTAGAATTATGCAGCTCGGGTTGTTGATGTAACAAGGATCCGGGTAGAATTTGTTTCATACTTGAGTAATGTATCATCAAATATGCTATGAAGAATAGAAAAGTGTGTTGAACCCAGAAGTTGAAGTTTATGAAGGAGAAACATGGATCGTGAAGCCCGAAGCTATGAAGATGGTGGTTTTTCTTCTACTTCACTTAATATGACCGAAAAACCACAATCACCATCGCAAGCTTAGAGACCGACGGCGAGGAGGTCGGTTCCGGCTCATATCATCACATTGCACACCCGGGTTCGTGTTACACCAACTGTATTGTCGTTAGTAGCATTTTTGTGTTTGCGATGATAGGAAGCAGCTTGCTAGATTACTTTTCACCTCTTTTCTCTTCCATATACTGCATTACCTTCTTCTTTTGTTCTAATTTGATACGATACGGGACTTTGCCCTCGGGCGTGCACAAGAACAATGCCCCGTCTTGTGTTTGTTGTTCTCAGGATGGCTTTGTGTCAGATTCTCATTTTGTGATAGGGTTGGGTGTCACCCGACAAGACTAAAAGACTCATGTGTCGTGTCGTGTAGTACTGTGAGCGGTGAACGGAATTTGGCAAGTGCAGAAGAGGAAAAGAATGAGCTCAACTTGAGAAGGAGGCGAGGAGGAAGAAACGAAACGCGATTTGAGGAAATGTTCAGGAGGCAAAAGTGCTCAATAAAGATTTTGTGGAGACAAGTGGTTCTCTCTCGTGCAGTCATTAATGTATCTGCCAAAAATATTTGAGTAAGGCTTAGCAAGCTGCTGTAGAAGAACAACACTATTAGGTGCAACGGGCGCGAGCAATTTATCGTCAGGGGAAATGGCTAATAATGGAGAAAATGGAAGAAGGTGTGAAAGCATTTAATATTAATTGCGCAATCCTGCCCTGCTTTTCACGCCCGATGGGATTCAAAATGTCGACCTTGGGCTCATGTGGCACATGTTGTGGCTAGTTTATAGGACTTTTCGTCACTGGTTACCCAGCTTTTTGTGCGGACAAATTACATTTCCCTCTTTTCATGCGAATGAATGTGAGTACACATTCCCTGTTTCCACGACAAAACTAACGTCGTCAACATTACGCTCGTTTCAAAATTTACAACTTTCTTTTGTACACTACGCAGTGAGCACACTTACACTAACTTCTAAACGCTTCAACTTTTATATTCTCTCTCTCTCTCTCTCTTTCTCACAGACACACACACACTTTAATCGTTTCGTTTTCCCTGCTGCTCATATGAGGAAGATCGTTGCCAAACAAACGAAATGTATGTGAAACATTAGCAACCAAAATAATTAGTTTTGTAATTGTCAAAATATAACTGGGGAACTTGTAGTTTGAAACGTATCAAATTTTACAAGTAATAAATTGAGTGAGTGAGTCGAGTGTTTTGGAAAATGATCAAAACATGCGTACAGCGACTTTATAAGGCTGCTTTCTAAATAAAGACTATTTTACAACAACTTAGCATGTATACTCCCGGTTTGACTGATGAGCCTCATATTTTAATGGAGAACTATTACGCATAGTAAGGCATTCATTCTGTATGAGAAAAAAGGAAAAGAGTGCATGAGACACAGTAGAAGCCACACAGAGGAAGTGGAGTGTGAGGATACCATTTTTTCTCACTTTGTTTGCCATTTGTTCTTGTCAAATGATGCACAGAAAGTCTTTTTGTTTACTATGTGGTCTACGAGGCTACTTCTACTGCTTTCTTCAACTCCATTTGAATACGCGACTTGAATTTGTTCCCACTCAATTCTTACTAGTATTGTGCTCGAAAAAATACCATCATCTCTTCACCATTTTACGAGCATAAGCCTAAGTGCATCGCTTGCTTCGCTCTCCAAAACTCATCCACATGAAATGGGAAACAAAAGCATTTCCGTCCACATTTCCGTACAAAAGTTTCCATTAAAAAGTAAAAGGCTTTATTTTTGTGCCTTTAGTGCAATAACCCATGCCCTAACGTTTCCATAAAGAAGAATGCTTATTATTTTCCTATCTTCCATGCTGATATACAAAAAATAATAGTCTCTTCTAAAAATCATAATGGGAATGAAATCGTGGGAACGATAAGATAAGATACTATATAAAAGCAAAAAAATATTGATGATATCATCATCCTTTCGTTTGCGAGTTCTCCTTTTTTGCAAGTTTGCTACTGCTTTCCCTATTACTAAGGACGTTGACGCTGCATTTTAGCGGTGGCATTTTAATGCACTTTACCTACTTTGAAAGTCATATTAAAACGCGGGTTCTCGTCACACAGAATGGGAAACTTTCCAAACTCAAGACATGATAAGAGGAGTGGAACTGAGTTAGCGGTGACCGACAACCTTTCCTATTTATATGCCATTCGTCACAAGTCATTTCGAACAAGTTCAGAGACAGAGGAAAAGTGTTTCACATTCGCGGTCCAGAGTCTCATAAGTAGGTTCCTGTTTTCAAAACGGTGTCCTAAGTATGCATTAAAGTACGAATAACATGCGGAATTTTTGCAAAAGGAACATTTCCACGTACCAAAAAGCCAAACTCAACACTAGAATCTTATAGGAGTTACAGATGACGACTGCCGTAGGGTACATAACGGCACACGAAAGTGTTTCTTCTACGAAGATTTCCTTTCTTTTCTGCTCACGCTGGACGATAAGGATTCTCACTAGTAGTGAAAGAAAATGTACCATGATATACGACAACTTGAGCCGAAATCCTTCTGATGAAGGGAGGAAAGAAATATATGGCTATTTTAGACCCAAATAAGCCATCATCGTTTCTTTTCTTGCATCTTATACATTTTATTCCTTGGATGATTCTACTACTACTACTACACGGAAAGAGTCAAGTCCCTTTGTATAGAGTAGAATCATTTGGAATTTTGGATGTTTTTATTAAGACAAGAGGTCATTGCATATTTTTTCTTCTGTGTGTTTGCTCAGTGTTGTATTAAAGAGTTTATTTTGATTGAGAGCACTCGTTGTGCATGCTCCTGGAGAACATAGAACAATGTCGTACAATTTGTGAGGATTTCTCAGACACGAAAGTAAATGTAGGAAATGAAGCAGAAATCCTTCCACACAAAAATAATAATTTGGGAAATTGCAACAACTTGCAAATGTCACGTGTGCATTAAGTATTCCAAGTTTGGAAAACAGCTTTAACCTCACATGAGGAATAATGATGATCTTGTTGTATCCTAAACAAATGGTTGAGATTTTTCTACGTTGAGAGTCTGTGACGTCGATGAGTGATGTTCGGGATCCGGTCTGTTCAGCTTTTAAAGACAAGTCTTATGTAAAGCGAATCAGTAAATGTCAGAATGAAGGAGACAAGGAGAAAAGAGGTTTGGACTATTGAAAGCCAACAGTCAACAATAGTTGACTGTTGTCGGCTTTGGGTAGCGCAAGAAACATTGCTCTCTTTCAAAAAGTCTCTACTTTCTACTCGTCTTTCCGCTCTGCTTTTTCTGCTTCTGCCGCCTCTTTTTATTTTCTCCGCTCAACTTGCTAGTGTGTTTTATAGCCGTCTTCTGTGGCCCATTTGCCCGTGTCGATCACAATTCTTAAGAAGTTTCATGAATGTAACAAATTTATTTCCAATTGTGAATACTTACACTTTCACGAATGCCCAGTAAAATGTATTATAGTAAATAGATCCATATATAGTATTTGTAGTCGATTTATATATTGAAACGGAGAAAAGAACGATTTACGTTTATAACAGTACGCTTAAGTTTCTAATGTAGCTTGCAGAGAAACGTATATCCGTTAATTAGAAAAAGGAATTTGGCATTTAATTTTACTTAAAGCAAGAATAATATTTTTTTACAGAAATGAAAAGTGTTTGCTGATATTAAAGATTCCTTGGAATTGCACAGAGCTTTTAAAGTGTTGGAACAGCGATGAAATCATAGTTTCCTTGAGGATTATATTAGCCGTACTTTCAAAAGGTTTTGATTTGCCCAAAGTTGAGGGGTGTTTTGAAGAAGGAAGTTGATGGAACAGTAGCTTTCAAGGTTTAGGCAATACATCGGAAATGGTAAAGAGTAAAATGTAGTGTTAAGCAGTTTCACTTTCGGTGCAAGTTAAACTTTACTTGGATACAGTAATCCTATTTTGAAATTCGAAAGTTGAAGAGAAGGAACGAAGCTGTCGTTCTATTCATGTCGAGCCGAGTGAGACACATCACCTCGTTCTAAGAAGGCCAGTCTGCCCCGTCTATTCATGTTGGATCAACTCGTTTCTGTTGACTGACACTCTTTGCTGCTCTCATCAGTTATGTACATCCTCTTTGCTTCCTGTCGTCTCTCTCCTAACTCACCGACACCCAAGAGTCAAGGGACCCACGTTGGTCTCTACAAAGCAGTCGTTGTTTAACCTTAATGCCTTCCGTACAGTTGCATGTAACACTACGACCGTGGATTTGGTCAGGGAAGAAACCGATTCTCCAGCTTGGCTTTTTGCACTGCATCATCTCTTAGCTCCACTCTGTATATGGATTAAATAAACATTGGCTGGTGGTGTTGAGGTTGCGTTCTTCCGATAAACTCCAAATCGGATGTCAGCATCCCTACTGCAGATGTTAATGTGCATTCACGAGCACATTAACCGGCCCAGATACATGTTTGCAGAGTGAAATGCCACTAGCATTTAAGAGAGCATAATTCACTTACACCGTGCACTAGTAAATTAGTTTACAGAAACATTGCTTATGGGGTTTCTTTGTTTTGTTTTCTAGAAGAAAGTATAGGGAATGACTGGTTAGTGAACCATTCAAAAACTTGATTTTTTAAATTATATATAGTGAAAGTACAACCTATAGGATGATGTTGTAAGCATTTTTTTCCTTTGCTTTGGCTGAGTTACAAGTTCTGAGTTGCGACTTTCGACCCTTCTTCGTTTTCGGGGTGAAGTTGCTGGGGTGGAGAAGGAATCAAGGATCAAAAACGTGGGGCACCGCACAGCACAAGACATGTTGTGGTGCGTGTTCATCCAGATCCCATTTATTCCTACTATGTAATAGCTTATAAATATATGTATTTACGTGGAAACTCGGAACTAATATATCATCTTTGCATTTTCTCCCTGTGAATAAACTGTTGATGTACAAGTTCAATATTACTACTATATATGTATATGTGGGTGGACCTCTATTAGTGAGGAATTAGTGTCTGTCACAGACATGTCACCCTTATTCTACTGGTAGCAACAACCACGCAAAATGTTGCGTTTATTTACATGAAGTAAGCGCACACGTGTTTTTTGGGGTAACCAGCGCCAACTGTGCCTCCGTTCAGATGAGCATTGAGGTTTTCGTCCTTTTTCTTCTCTTCATTACTACTAATTCATCAACCAAAATACAACCTTTATGGTAGTAATTTAGTAATGTAGCTGATTCTCTTGACTGGAGTATAACACGTACTGATGATTCTTGGTATATCATTCTATGCTATATTTAGCATTGTGTAGGAGTGTATTAATGTTATTAATGATACCAGTGACTTCATTGTCTTATGCGGTCTAATATTTAGTATAAGGGAGACATGATCTCTTTATTGTTTGGTGCAGCATGCCAACATGTGGCACACGGCACGATACGAAAGAACAACTAAAATGATGTATTCGAACTTGACTTGTTTTCAGCACCTCCACAAGAGAAACCTGTCATCACTACTTTGCAGAAACGAAACACCATTGGGGACTGGGTTTATTTCAACTGCACTTCATATCGCTCAAAACCAGCTGCAAACTTGACTTGGTTCATTAATGGGCAGAGGGTAAACCGCTAAACCAATTCACTACTTCATTTCGTTTATTTGAATGAATTCCTTCTATTAGGGACATTAGGGAGCGAATATGCTCCCGGCTAATTATACGTATGTTTATATAATGCTACTAAGTATTATGTAGTATTGTATATAGTTTACAGCTTATGATGTGAATTAAAGTCCAAATATGACTAATTGTGTTCGAATGTTAAAATAATTATTGCAGGCAAGGGATGAATATTTGGTTCCACCGACAACTGGGCTCAGAATACGTGAATCCGACAATAAGGAATCAACTCAGTTGGGTTTACGCTTTCAATTACATCCGTCTCATTTCTTCAACGGACGTGTCACACTGCGCTGCAATGCTACGATATATAATTTCTACTTGAAATCGTCAGAAACAGTTATCCTTGAGGATGACCGACCAAAAATCTCTTCGGTGGTGGACAACTCGTCCAGTTCCAGTTCAAGCGGCAACAATCGATTGAAATCGTACGGTACGTGCATTGGTCTTTTCTACCTGACGATGCAATTTGCGTTAGCGAAGCGTGACTAGAAAGTGTCAATTGATCCACGTCGTTACCTCGAACTCTGGAATTTATGTAGTGTAGTTAGTAGTTTGCTTGTACACTATAGCATGCCCGTTTCATGTCATTGATTTTAGTTTTCACTCTAGCAATGACCGCTATTAAAGTTCCTGGAAGGATTTTCTATTGTGTAACATACATTACGTTTTACGTTCTTTTGGTAGGAAGAATATTGAAAACGAAATTAATATCCAAGCTTCCAATTTTTGCAAAAGAAATGGTACACAACAACGTAATGCTACATGGAAAATGAAATGATGTCAGAATCTCAGAATTACTACTGTAAAATATTGTAAATATATACGTAGGATGAGACGATACACTAAATGCAATGTGGTTGTAGGGCTATGGTATTGTTTCCAGATTGCACGATGTTGCGTGCACAAGGTGCAAAAACAATGCAGTGTGGCTTCTGTGCACAAGAGCAAACTCATTGAAGAAAATGAAAGGCGTCTCTATTATTTTCGCAGGAGTTTTCTCATCTCACTAAGTTTATATATATTTTGCTTGTTTCTTTCTCGTGCCGTGATTTTCTCTCTTACTTTTTTGAATATGCGTGTTCACCCGAAGAATTTATGAGAAGAGGGTTCTGAGATGAGATAAATTCTTTCTTCATTCCCCTCGTCTAATCTTGCTCAACTACGCTTTTGTCAGTTAGGATTAAACAGAGTTTGCAATATCTGAGAAAATACCACATTGGCACATGCAAGCTTCTCGTTGAACATTGTACTAGCTGTGAAGAAGATGATCCGACGGCTCATCAATTCCTCGAACAAAACTATGTCATTTTTGTTTTGGATAAAGCTAGTGGACTATATCACAACAGGGAAAGCAATTTGTTGTTTGTTGCTATGTAGGTACCTTGAAAATATATAGCACCAAGATGTAATTGATATAAGAGCAAGAAACTTATTTTGAATCTCTTCAAAAAAACGCAACTATACTTCAATTGGAAAGACAACACAACACAACAACATATATTTTCCCGTATGCAAAATACACGAGTGTGAGAGTGCAAAAGGAAAATACATTGCCCTGATTTTCATAAGGGCCTACAGCAGTCAGAGAGTTTCAGTTTTTCAGTGCAAGAATTGGGGACAGAGAACATTTCCCCGTGGCACACAGCAAGTCTCCAGAGTGGATTATGCGTCTTGCTCTCGTGTTTGCATTCTTGTAGTACTTGTAGTTGTACAGAAGACGAAGCTTCCACCTTTTTTGTGAATTGACTTTTCTGTATTATTATCGTAGGAAATATAAAAACGTCCTGTGTAGTCGCTTGTCTGTCTTGTTGTACTTACGAGATTCTTACTTTCGCTCAGAAGCAGAGGCACAGAAGGGATATGGCATTTTCCCAAATTCTGCTCTGTTGGAGTGATTGTCTAAGGAAAAGGTAGCACTTTCTCTGGAGGCGCACCAACAAGGCAGACGAACAGTGTCGCCATTGTGCCATGACGAAGGCGTCAAAAGTCAACCGCCCGAAAGAAATCCACTTTCCCCCTTTTTTGCAACAAACATACACAAGCACAAGAAAATGACGAGGGCAAGACGTACAGAATAGTTTGTATGCAGCTTTTTTTGAAAGCTCTTGGAAATCCAATCAAACAACACACTTTTTTCTCCCGGAGTATACATTCTGAGAAATGTAGAATCAATAAGAGATTGATTACCTCTTGAGATGCATTGCATTGTCACTTGTCACATGCTTTCTACTCATCTTTTCCCTATGACAAATTCTATCATGAATTCACTTACATTAACTTTATATACCACAGTAATTCGCTATTTTGAAGCATTCCGTACACTCTATCCATTTCTTTGGTGCAATCTTCTGGGCCTATCCTTAATTCTACTTTATGCTAATTCATTTATCATGGTTACGTTATAAAACAATCATGGTTTTGTTTTGTGTCGTTTCAGTTTCTGGGAGAAATTCACAATCTTTGGGTCATTTCCCTCCGGAACTTTTACTTTTGTGGATGCTTCTGGGCACGTGGCTTCGCTGGACATCATTTCCCGTGTTATGCATTAGTCTATTCATGTGAAGGCCAAACGTACCCTTGTAAGTGATACAATGTAAATTGTAAATACTGAAAGAAACATTTTGAAACCTTCCACATTCAATTAACAGGTGTCGTCAGTCGTTACTAAATGGATTTAATATACTCTTCTGCTGTACTGTAATAGCGTGTACTGTAAATCAGTTTCATGTTCATTTTGCTTCATTATGCGAGTTTCAGGCTTAAGAATCTATTAAATTGGACGGTATGTTGTGTGATCCTGTCTGCTATGCTGCATGGATTTAATGTACTACAATTAGAAATAATTATGAAGTCGTATTGATTTAATTATGTTTAAGTGTAGTGACACACGTAACATAAATTTTATGCAGGTCAAGTAATGAGGTAATGACATACTGCAATGAAAGTTGTTTAGTTTGGTAGACTGTAGACTGGTAAACTGAGAACGTAGTGCTATCAGCATCCCAAGATGAAAAACCCTGAAGAACGTACAAAAACTGAGTCAAAATGAGAGTTGTGACGATTAGCAATCTTCATAAGTAATTTTTTGTTCACATTATTGTTTGAGCTTCGAAGTAAACGCAAATTCATTGTGGAACGTTGAGATGCTAGTTTATACAGCAATTAATAACAACTATAAAGCAACAACGTTAGCGGATTGATTTGTGATTTGTTCACATCATAGCAATGAATGCAGACTTAAAATGTGAATCATCATCATCATCGGTGTGCTTTGTGACATAAAATTTACGGCATAAAGTAAAGTGTACGGACAAAGTATCATACTTGCTATCAATAGTACGTGCTCTTCTATAGTGAATGTGAAAGTGAATAGTGGATTTGAGAGCAAGTGAGTATTATTTACCTTCAGCAGCATTCAATTGTGTACACAACAAACAATATAATGTATGAAAGCCTCTAACTCTATACACGAGTGAGTAGAAAAGCGAATTGTAGAGTCTCGACATGAATGCGTACATCTTTAACCAGACAGGCCGGCAGTGGGTTACGAGTTACGATTGTAGTGCACATGGTCGGACACAGAAGGAAAAGTGATGATGATGACGATCTTCTTTTTTTCGTCGCTCTACATTCTATCGTATACCTATGCTACTATACATCAACAGACAGCACTCACTCGAAATGTGCTTGTGCTCTCTCATTCCCTCTCCTACACAATATTGAATTGAATTCGACATTCATCTCCACTCGACCCGGACCCGAAGAGTTTTAGAATGTTTCAGAGAGAAAGTGAGAAAGGAACAGCAACATGTACAAAAAAGACAGGAGGCAGACTGACTGACATCCCTTTTGACGACGCAAAGTGAAAGTTGCCATGATTTGTGCAGTGTGACGGGATGGCACGACCCTAGTCGTGTCTACACCCTGTTTGTGTCTGATTGCGTCCTTCCGGTTTCCGATTCCACCACCTCTCCCCTCTACAACGGCTCTTTGAAGCTGTGCGAATGTGTCAGGAAATGAACTGCACAATAGTGTGGCTAAAATATTGTTATCCTTCTACAGACTGTGTCTGAATAGACAATTTAGGAACCAACTTTGTCCTCCTCCTCACTTCTTTCTCATACACTTTACGTTCACTTTACTAAAATCATATAAACATACTACGCTGGAATAATGACACCTCCGTTGTTGTGTATTTTATGTACCTTCACAGACTTTCTCTTCAAGACTTTAGACAGGCCTTTGTACACTGGTCTTTGACCCAATCTCCACGATTCTCAAACGTGAATTCCCTTCCAAATATTACATTAAGAGTGTTGTGCATTGTGCTGTGCTTACTAATACTAATACTAATTACATAATGTAATATGTACTATATATGCTTTGTACAGTGGTATTATAATTTCATATAAGAAGCACACGTGAATTATATTACTTTATATAACATTATATTACCGTATATACAAACATCTTGTTGTTATCACATTTATATCAATTGGCGCACTTCTCCAACAACACTTGTAGCATTTTCTCACGCAGACACAACCCCAGGACGGTTAAATCAAGTAAACTTTTTATTTTCTAACATTTTCAACCTTATCACTTTAAACAACGTACTATACTATTCTTTACATTGTATGTAAAAAAACCTTGCGTCATTTTCTTGTTATTCCAACAAGACTTTCCGATACTCATCGTCTTACAACACTGCGGCTGCTCAATCCTAAAACTTTATTTTAATATAATATACTAACATTATATAATGATACAGTTATAGTAATACATAATGGCATGTTATATTAATCGTATGAATCACATTCATATTGCTTTTCATCTTCGTTCTCGGAAATTCACATTTGAATGTATTTTGGCTTTGGCATGCCTAACTTCAATGCTCCCAGGTACTTAACTTAACCAACGCTTTCGTCTTATAAAATTTGGGTCGACGTCTGTTATAATTGCTGTCCAATTTTGATGTCCAGTGATGAATTGTAAAGGCCATTTTTGAAATACGTCACACAATTAGTTTCATAGCTATAATTAATGGATAATCAAATCCAAACCTAATCTTCATTGGTATCAATGGTTATCAATTTGTGTATGTAGTAATATAAATGTTGTCCGCAAACTACTATAAGAAATGGTGCTTGCTACTCAATTTGCCACTAACACTTTTTTTATATTAATAGTCGGGCTTAAAATGTTTAGACTATAATTAACATATTTACACCGTGTGTTGTTCGTCAACAACGCACGAGACAATATAGTGACAAACATCTGTAGACATTAATTAGTCTAACTTATACATTTTGAAAACGTTGTATTGATTCATTACAACTATGGAAATTGAAAAAAGGTGAATGGTCACTAACAATCATTAAAAAATATTATTCAATGCACTTTTCCAACTTATTGTAGTAAAGCGTAATTCGTTAGGGATGTTTTACTAGTACTTATTGTTATTATCCTTATTACTTATTATTATTATTGATTATATTATAATAGAAATCCGTGCACAATTGTTTGATTGTTATATTTATGTTTCTTAGTGTGCAAGTCCATGTATCAGAAATGCCTCTCAAAATGTCATTGTACTATTGAATTATAAATTTTTCCAAAAGAATCATACCAAATGAAAACGAAATGGTACTAATTCTTACTGTACAATTGTACTATATAATGAATGTGTATAAATCTTATCATTGTCATAAGAATAGCATCTTTACAAAAAGTATTATATGTGAATGTGATTGCACAGTTGTTTATGATAACAATATAATTACTGCACAAAGAAGAATCTACAGAAAATTATACTCTAAATGTTGCATTCTGTTTTTCATCATAATTAGTAATTTCCGAATGAAATCTGTTCCAAAATGGGCAGAAACGATATAATTAATAATTCTTTTACACTGTATGTAAAGAAAGTGTAACAAAACGGTTAACGTATTGTCACGCGTAAAGGTTTTTGAGTTCTCAAAGATTAATGTTATGTATTATACACAGATTGCATTATTTCATTTATTGTCGTGAAACTTGCCATAGTACAATAAAAGTAGAGTCCAAAAAATTCAGTCTCCCTTGCGAATGATTTCTTTCTTCGGAGTACGATGGAAGCTGCAAACGTGATTCCGAGCTGCCCCATTTTTTATTTCTTCGAGTACAGACATCGTTATTCGTTTTTTGGAGTAGTTATATAAACTATAACTGCGCAACCAACGACGACGTTAAACAACTAAACTGGATTTTTATATTGCAGCGCCCTTGTAACACTATTGCATTCTAAATCATTTTTATAGTAGAGAAATTTGATCAAAGTGAAACGAAAAGAATTTCATGAAGTCTTCCCTTAGTATACTGGTAAGTGGTAACGTTCCAAAATTTTGCACATTGGGAAATTATATGATGAATTCCTCAACAATTGAAGATTTCTGGGATTGTAAATCATTTAGTCTAACAGTTTGGAAAGTCGTTTAACAATGACGTTACTTGTTAGTTGAAATTACCAGACGATGGTTTTTGACATTGACATTGACGAACAAGAAAGTCTTGAATAGGAGCAATCTTACTATATTTTGGTTAATGAACCAAAACGTCATGATTGAGGAATGCGAGCATAAGAAATAAGAGACAAGAAGTTTCGCATATTGCGTGAATGGAGCTCGTGAAAAGGAAAGAAGCCGTTAGTTGGTCTTCATAATAAGATGACCGTGAATGTGCGTACGCTGGGCAAACGACACGTATATACCTAACTGGAAATGTGTAGTGTATTTTCTGAAAGGAGACTGAGAAATTGAAGGAAGTTATACGAGAACTGTCACAGTACTATTAATGCACTTATGATTTTAGAAGAGTTGAAAATAGCATTATAGTAGTATTAGAGAGGAGGGAAGAGTTGTCAACTAGACAAGTCAAGTGAAGATACGTAAAAGAAGTAAGTATACAGAGTGGAAGTGTTAGTATTGTATTCCCTTCTGTCAAGTGGTGGATGATGTTCTTTCACTTGTGCTGTGGGAATTGTATACTTTACTTTCTCATGTGACGAAAGAGGAAGAAGGAGAAGAAGACGCTTCAACTGGCTTGGCTGAACTGTAACATGAGATGATAGCAATTTGGAAGGCTCCACTCTCGGCTGTCATAATCTTCAATGATTATGACAATAAGGATGAGAAAAGGAGTGAGGAGTCTAGTCGACTATGCTATGATGTCCTTTTCCTTGCGACCGAGTTGGAATGGATATGTTCGGAGGAACAAGTCGCGACTAACTCGTGCTTTTGGTTTTCAATTTGATCTTTTCACATTCACATTGCACATCCGAGCCGTAATAATGTCATCCCAAGTAATCCCATTCGTCGTTATGGGTTGTGTGCGAGAGAGTTTCCGTCCACAGCTGCCTTTGGCTTTCCCTCAGGCCCATTTCCATCTTACAAGACGATCTAAGACTGTTACTCTTTCCTTGCCTTTCTCGCCTGCTCAACTACTACTTGTCTCATGGCTCGAACGAAAGGCGCATAAAGGGTAGGAACGGGTCTTACAAAGAACTATCGTCTCGTGTGTCCTCCCACCCATTGCATTGCATAATGTCGAAGTAAGAAAGGCACATCTTGAAAGTCTTTGCTCTTTTGAAACAATCCTTCTTACGACAGTCACACGACCAAGACCAAAAGACCAGGAGAGGAAGAAACTTCCATTTTCTTAGGATTCCAGTGGTCGCCAATAAAAAATTCGCCACGGTGCGATCTTGTAAGGGGACGTAAAAGCCTCACACTCCTACGGAATGAAAGAAACGCTTTCTTATTTCTCCGTGGTCCAGGTAATACTACGTATCAAACATCTTACGATCCTACGAGTATAGTACTCGGACACAATGTCTCATACATACGAACCCGCTTCTCCTGGAATGCCTCTTCTCGCACTGTGTCAGCTCTTAAGCTCATCTGCCTCATGACCACCCTCGCCCATCATGACTTCCAATGGCCATATGAATGTGACTCTTTTCTCTCCTTTCGCTTTTCTCCTCTTCCGCGTCCTCCAAAAGGTACGTTGCTTGCTCCTCTCTTCCTATCTTCTTCCTTCACTTTCATCTGTCCCTTGAATTCCAATGATTCGTCTGGATTTCACTGGTTAGATTCAATTCCAACAGTCCAAACTGTTACATTCTGCCAGATAAATGACTGTCGTTATAAATGTATGGGAGACCGGTGGGCGGCTTCCTCTTTACCCATCCACTTTTTACGACGTGGCTCTCATTTTGGAGTAAACTCGGGTAATAATGCTCCACATCGGAAAATGGGTAATGACACCGCCCATCATTTCTCCTTCTCTATAGCTCAACTTTCCCATGCATTACACCTTCCACTGCTTATGCTTACTGCTTACTGCTTTACTCTTTCCTTTATATAGCGTGCAGTTAATAGCATTGTCTAATGTACAGCTAAAAACTGTCGTCAGTCCTTTGACGTACCCTTCCAGTCTTCTAGTAATTCCCAGCACAAGTCTCAACCTGTATGCATACTGTACACTCAACCCTTTATGTGTCCACCAAACTCTCTCAGTAAACACAAGCTTCTATTTTAATCCATCTCAAAACCACACAGATGACTGCGCCAAAATAACTTTGCAGGATCACAACAAATTTTATTTCCAACGTTTTACTTCGCAAATGCATATAAAATTGTGTAATTATTCTTCTAGCCTACTTATAGCATTAGTGCCGAACTGTTGACCTGTTGTCAATTCTGAATCGTAAAGTATACATTTAGCATTTAACGTTGCTATATTAAATTGGTACAATGCTATTTAATTATGCCAAGTCCAAAATGAAGCTATGTGTAGCACCAAATCGTACAAACGAATACAAAAACAAAGTTGGTTATATAGGAGAGTTGAATCTTTGGGATGGTGAACGGGAGAGAAAATGACAGTGACAAGGCAATAGAAAGAAAGATTCTTTTCTAAAAAGACAAGTTTATATTTTAAGTTTTATAAAAAGTGCACATCAACAATGGATACAGTAGTGCAAGTCGGAAAAGTCTAGGATTGAAGACGACAGACATCCAAAGTGTACGTAATGCAGCAAGCTGCACAGTTTTGGATGATGTTAAGAATTGAATGCATGCATTAAAAATAAACATTCTGTAAACAGTGTGGGCAGGCGAGGGGAAAAGAAAAGCGTGATGAACAAAGTGGAGAGAAGTTTGAGAGGCATAATGAGATAAGAGAGAAGGTGGCAAGCGCTGGAATAATTTAGAGAGAATTGTGGCTCAAAAGCTAGAAAAATTGAAGGAAGGGTCTTGAATGCATTCCCCACAATGGGGAGATGCGCTAATCACGAAGAGCAAAGGACCACAGGACCACACGGCACACAACGATTGTCGAGCAAAAAGCCCGGGTCACAAGAGACTCATGATCTGATTCCTCATGACCACGCCAACTCTGCAAAAGTCGTAACCAACGTAGAAGACTTTTTCACCCTCTTCAAATAAAAAGACTCTCTTGTCTGTTCCCGTAACTTTTCATGCAGAATGAATGAGACGCTTGGGTTCCTTACTCAAATGGTTTCAAGAAATTGAACTTCATAATTTTTTAACTGTTTTTTTCAACTCGTCATAAAACGGCTGTTTGTGACCAGAAGTGCTGGTTTCCGTGTACCAGCAAAAGTCGAACAACTGAATGTATCAGTTTTTCAATTTACTCACGATATCCATTGTTGTAAGGCAAAAGTTCCTGCTATAGCTGTAGTGTGCATTCCCAGTGTGAGATTTGTAGCAATTTACAAGTCGACGACGGCATGTGTTATTTCATTTCGGTTACTTCCTAAAATTACATGGAGCACTACAATTTAAGTGTGAACATAAAAGGGAGAATGAAATTAATACTGTGGCAAGGTCATCGTTGTTGTGTTGTCATAAAACATAAGAAAAAGAAATGACTTGCGTGGAAGATGAGATGAAATGAGAGTACTATATAACTAGTATGCTTTACTATAGTTTGTACTTGTACTATAGTATACAAGTTGTGCATTTTCTTGCAATGAAAAGCAGATAATTAACTTTAGGTAGGGAAGATGCATAAGCCGTTGGCTGTTGCGTTATTCTCAGAGATTCTGAGAAAATAGTGATGCGAGTGAAGCAAGTTACAAAAACCTTTGGTGGTGCTTGAGCCTCCACGAGCGAAGGACGCCTTCAGTACTACATTAATAATGGAGTCGGTTGAGGAGGCTGAGGCTGCGACTGTGAGACTCGCAGACAAAGTTTTCTGCAACCAGGAAATCAGTTCGAAGAATCGACTCTGTTCCTGTCTGCAAAGAAAGAAGACAAGTCGATGAGTAATTAAAAATGTTTTGTAATAATCTCGGCGGTTCCATAGATTCTTGTAATTACACCGTACAAAAAATGAGATCGTTCCAATATTAGTATATAAAGCATATACTTTGTTCCTTATTATGCCCAATAACATACCAAAAATGCTCATGTTCAGCAGCTTAAAGGAACATTCCTTTTTTCACCATTGTGAAATCGTACGGAAGACCAATCGCCGTTGCTGCCGTCGCAAAACTAAACTCTTTCTATACATTTTAGGATCACGCAGACTGACCGACTTCCTGGCAAATTTCGCCGAACGGAAAAAAGTTCAGACAACCGACCTAGCACAAAAGTTTTTGATACTGCTCCGCACTATGTCATCCTTCTAATTTCATATGACGTTTACACTCTTTCCACCGTAATCAAACCGCTTATAAATAATCAAATATAGACGCAAATAGTGCCATTACGTGAGCACAAAAACAAGATTGAAAAAATGCATTCTGTTTTATGAATTTTTACTACTTATTATTCCAACTTCTGACTCAAATTATAGTATGTGACAGCATAACAAGAAGGATCTTATTACTAAAACTGAAGATTATGATCACTAGTTTGATATTAAAGGTCCAAATTGGTACAAAAAAACCATTATGCAAATACTAAAATACGTACTAAAATGCAGAATGTCACTTTATTTGGAATTGTTAAACGACAAACCAAAGAATTAAAATAAATTATCAGCAATATAATTAAAATCAACATTATAATTAAATACAGGTAGTTTCAACATTGGGTGATTATCTCACGATCACGTATTCAGTTAAAGTATAACGTGTATGATTTGAATTGTACAATATATAGTACATTAATCACAACTGGATGTATCAACGTCTTTAATTGTACGATTAACTTCTTACCTTCCAACAAAATGCTTTTTATTGATCAAGATTATCAATCGACTACCACCCCTATAACTGGACATTCCACTGATCACTTAAATGACCCTTCATTGTATTTACTGTGAGCTTTAGACATAATTGACTTGTAGTGTAGATGAAGACATCAAGAAGAAACGTCACAAGAAGTCGTGGTCACAGTCTTTATTGAAGCAATCTTGCATGCCCGCTTTTGAAATAGGATTAGAATAATAGATCATGCAATTACATGCACATAATTTACTGGAAACGTTCTAAAATTCCCACTCATAATTTTGTCATAGATTTATTATTCAGGCACTTGAAATATTGAATTTCTGAAATGAAAATTAGCAATCGTCAACTATATTAATTTACGGTATATGAGAGTCGAGTCAAGTGCATACTGTGGTTAACTTACCACGTTCATCACCTAGGTTGTTATGTCGCGTAATCTTCGAAGTAGTTCATCCGTGTCATCTTTGTTTTGCTTTCTCGCTGGAGTTCTTATTGACTTAAAGTCTCCATTGTCAATAGGAATATCAGTACTATAACAAAAATTTATTTCACATATCTGAACATTCGGAATGTAACATTGACTGTAAAACTTTTATACAAATCGGAAACGATGAAGATTACAAAAGCCTTACTTACGCAGTAATTTCGCGCGACGAAGGAGATAAAACCATGATATTAGACCTTGATCGGCTCCGGTTTAATGGCGTCTTGTTATCCGCTAAAATAAAGAAGAAAATCAGTGGAGAGATCACAAAAATTGAAGTTCTAACCTCCAACGTTGTAAAGATTTACCAATGGCATTAGTACGAGGAGTTCGCTTGCGCTTTTGATCAGGTCTATGAAATGCTTGACCAGTTTTCAGGGCTTCCAAGAGATTGTCCATAACTCCAGTGTCATCACCAGCATTCATATCTACCAACGCTTTCTTTCGGGCTAACCGATCCTGCTTTTCCTGTTCCGCTTTAACTTTGGCTTCTTTAGCACGACGAACTCTTTCCTCAGTTTCACGTAGCTTAACATTGTCTTTATGTGATTGCTAAAAACAAAATATTGGTTATGCACAAGAAATCCTATTGTAAGGGTAGAAAGTAGTACTCTACTTGACATAATTTCAAACTATACCTGGAATTGATCCTTAAATAACTTAATATCACCGAAAAATTCTTCAACACTATATTTAGTTTTGTCAAATGTAAAATACTCCGCCAAATCGGAATACAAAGAATCAACTTTACTAAACATTTGTTGCAAAATGTCACATTGCTTCCTGGCCTCTATAGCAAAAGCCTGTAAAATACATGTCATTTAATAAATGTACAACAAACATACGCGTATATAATATTAAATGATGGAAGTTAACTATAAATAGTCACTTTAGAATTGTAATCAAAATATAACTTACACTCATGACATCCGCAAATTTATCTTCAGGTCCTTGAGGGATTCTGGAATTTTTTAAATCTGTTTCCAAATTCTTAAGATCAGTGTCCATCAGACGCAGTGATTTCTGTACTGTGTCTATGGGCACACGGGCTGCTTTATCCAGATGATCCAGTTCTTCATCAAATGACAGAATTTCAGGGAATTTGGTTTCAACGGTTTCTACTAGATAATGCAACAACGTTCTGTTTTCGGTGTCTTTTGTGTTGCATAACTTAGGCAAATAGGATATCTCATAGCCAACAGCCTGGCCATTTCGTGAACCAGAATTCATAACATTTCCAACTAGCAAAACTAATTCTAACAGTTTGGCAAATTTTCTCGATGATTTAATTTCTTCACATGCAGCAGTTGCAGCCACAATACTAGGTTTAATGTCCTGAACAGTATCAACATACTGTGATTTGAATTTCATGGAACGTAATCTTGGTACCAACCGTTTAATGGAAGAAATCTAAACGGAGAATAGTAAAATACTTTAGCAATGTATACACCCCATATGAATTAGTTTTAACTGCACTGTACCGTAACAGCAAATTGCTCTGCGTCACTCAGGTCATCATACTGATTTTGAAGCTCTTCAAGTCGTTTCAACTGATCTGGTGGGGGTAAGTAGTTGATTAACTGTTCAAGAAGATTGCCAGATAAAGCACCTTCATCACATCTTAAAATAGCATTCTTAACGTCATCGTAGGTCAAATGCTTCAAGGATCCACCCAATAAAATTGATAAGTTTTGCGCTGATTTCGGATCAAGAACACGAATTTCTTTTAACTTCTTCCCACCAATTGAGCTCCCTTTATCATTTTCTTCTGCAATAAAATTACTTCATTACAAACTATGCTTACTCAAATTGATAATTAGGGTTTCAATATTCTTAATTTTACCTTTGTTACTTTTAGGTACAGCCTTTGTCGAGAAACGTAACAAGCCTTCAAGGATGTCATCCGTAGCTAGTCTGTCTTCTTCAACTTTAACCCAGAAAGACTTCTCTGACAATTTTTGAGGAGCAATCTAGAAATTTCAATTGCAAAAAATTGTTACACAACAATTGTGAACCACAATATCACTTTTTTGAACACGGCACGACTAACAGTTTTCCAATTCGCTTTCTTCATTGGCAATTCCAACTTCCACTTCTTCTTGGGTTTCATGCCATACGGCAATGCAATGTTCACTGGCTTCGGAGGAGACGGTGCTAGTGGTGGACCAAAACCTGCAACTCCAAATGGTGGCGGAGGTGGAGGTCCCATTCCAGGTGGCGGAGGCGGTGGTGGAGGACCCGACATTCCCATACCAGGAGGCGGCGGAGGCGGTGGAGGTCCTGGGATCATGCCACCACCACCTGGAGGAGGTGGCGGAGGAGGTGGTCCTGGTATACTGGGACCCAGGTTAAGATTTTGCGAAACACGTTCATGAGCCATATCAAAATCAGACTGAAATGCAAATAACATATCAATAATACCTAGCGATATCAACAGTTCTTAATTGACTTAACTGATATTTAGTCTGAGTAGGTACCTTGTGTTTGCCTCCAGAATTAAGGGCTTGTTCCAGTTCCACCACTCGCCGTGTCAGTTGCTCTTTTTGTGCATCAAGCTCTTGTTTTTGAGTTAAAGCTTCATCGAGCTTAATACTTAACTCGTCATTTCTCTTTTCGTCTGCAGCTCTCAATTTCTCTAAAATGTACACGACATATGGACGGACATGAAGTACCAGCAAAATCAGTTGTAAACGCTAATGCAATACGTTATGTATTTAACTCACCAACAACTAATCCTGTTAGAGCTTCAACATCAATTTCAAACTTCTTTGCCCGAAAATCTGGATCGTATCCGCTTCGATGAAGAACAATTTGTGCTACACATTCTTCAATTAATTTAAAATAGGCCGACCTACAACAAGAGTATAATAATTAATTCGTTGTCCATCGACATTAATGAACACAACCAAAAGCACATAGAAAACGACTTGTTAATCGGAACAAAATAATAACAGAAATAATAAATACAAATGATGAAATAAAAATAAAATTTCAAACTGCTAACAAATAAACTCCATGCTGTTAATGTAACCAAAAACAGAACCGGCTCAAACACATAATGATTTAAGTGTTCACCTGAATGTACTTTCTTGTAAAAGCGGTTACCAGTGTGTTGTCTTTGATGACCCAGCTTACCAAAAGCGAAATACAGTTACAACCATAACCATCATTATTCTACTTTAAATATCAACCGAAAATCTCAAAGCAAAAACTCACCGAATTAAAACGTCATCTCGGATGCACAAAAGATGTTGAAGTATGGCTAAAAACAGAGGCTCTGCCGGAGTGTTACTAATAAGGTTTTGAATCAGCTGGTAGCACTCTTTGGGATCATCAAATTCCGCGTGAATACAGTCAAATTTTTCTGAAAACTCTTCATAGTCCTCTTCTTTATGTCTTAAAAAGACTTCAATCTGAGTAGTAAAATCTCCCAACGCATCTTGTTTCAATTCGTCGATTAAACCATAAAGCCCAGCTCGCATAAACTCATTTCTTAAAAATATTCTGTATTCGAAATCTTCTGGCATGTTGACTATAGCATTGATGAGAAGCATGCAGCTTACCTGTAAAACCAAACTGCATGAGTGCAATTCAAACAGAAGATTACACAATTTCGTATTTATGCACTAAAAAATGTTTACTTTGAGAGAGTCATTGTCTTTATGATTCAGCCCACAAACAATTGGTTGAAAACGTTCACAACCCTTGTTTTCAGCGGAAATTGTTATAGCTTCTAGTACACGTTCATGGCCATTTATATCGCTAGACTGACAAATTGCAGCTGCTCCTAGTATTTTTGCAGCCTCCTGCATGCACGTGGGCTGATTAGGATCCAAAGAACGAGCAACTAAGGCAAACACCTAAAGACAAAATGTTGAAATAATGTTACCTTATACACAGTTAACCGGCTAATAACAATTGTACGATAATAAAAATGGTTACTTCTTTCTGGTCGAAAACTTGCTTCAAACCCTCCGTATTATTCATAAATGCACGTAAACATCTAAGGCACTCCAATTGAATTTTGGCTTGTTGGTCCCTGATTTCCCTCAAACCACTAGATAATTAATAAATAACGAATTAATAGAATGCAAGTTATGACTATACTCTTTCGTTGAATAGTTGTCAACATAAAACACATACCCTCTAAAACTGTAGCACTCGTTCAAAAGGTTCAGTACTAAATGCAACCCTTTTGGACCAAATCCTTTGACCCAGGACACGGGATTACTAGCCAGAGCAATTCGGAGGGATTCCACTAAATGCGAAATTTTATTTCCACTAAGAGTGTCCAAATTAGATTTATGCAACGCATGGATATAATCCATCGGCGTATCCAATTTGCTCTTAGATCCCTGAGTACCCTAAAAATCATAAAAACAATCATTACCAATTACAATACAATACAACTTTACAAATTACAATCAAATACACAAAATCTTACGGTTTTTTCTCTCATTGTCAACATTTGTCGCTTTTTCTCAATGGTCTGATCATCAAGTGGCTTTCTTTTTTCGTCTGATAAATTCATATCGTCCAACATTTTTCTAAATTGCTCTTCCACTTGTTTGTCAGTGAGGAACATTTCTTTCGTTGTTATATCTTCCATATCATTAAAATCAGACACGGATCTGGGTCGTGGCAAGGAACCTCCTCCTTTTCCTTTCGTCCTTCCAGTAAACTTGTCCAGCCCCTTTGACAGCTACAATGACAATCAACGACATCACACCAAAGGTATAAAGAAAAACATTCCTACATACATTAATTAAAAATTAATATTAGTCACTTACGAAGCTGCTCCCGGCTTTATTCTTGTCTGGACGAGACATCTTTGAACTTACAAATTACAGTATCACAATTAAAAGTCAACCAGCTCAAAAATGAAAAGTCAATCGTCTATGGCTTCTCCACTAAACACTTCTAAATGCAATAAATGCAAATCAACTGTAGAACTTTAACGGCAAGATAAAGGTAAAACGTTACGCAAATCTTACATGTATCTAATTAGTACACTCGTACTTAGAAAAAACTCTTAGAATTATGAAATGAATTCACACCGTTCACAATAAAACTCGATGTAATACAACTTGTTGCTTTTTGGATAAACGTCAAAGGGAAAATTCAGTTTGAATTCCAATTTTTTCTTGTTTTTCATGTGACCAGCCCGGAGTGAAAGCTGGTCACAATGTCCTGGCCCATTTCCACAATTCGCAAAAAACCAAAAGTATATGCAAAGTTGTTGTCTTTTTAAAAACGAACACCGAAAAGTGGAGAGTAATCGAACTAATTGTTTGTACAAGTGCAAAAATGATGCTCAATCCTTTTTTCAAACCCTCCGCGTCTCTTCAGGTTAGGGTTTGGCTGCACTCTTCGCGCTTTACATGCTACGCTTATGGCTTCATGAGCTTCTTGATTCTTGCATGTTGTTCATTTCCATTGTATTTTGTGTACAAGAGTTGACTTTGCTTTTTTGCTGGTTTTGCTCTCTCGTAAAAAAAACCTCTGTTTCATTCCATTCAACTTTGCTTTTCCTCCGTATATCAAAGCTTAAACACAATCAACAAAGGAAGATCAGCATTCATTCAGCACAAAAAACCACCTACCAGATGCAAATAATGCATGAAATAATACATTCGACATTACACTGTATACATTCTACTAATTCTGCATGATTTCTATTGAAGTGTTTAATTTGTGTAATCTAAAACTAAAACCCTTCACTTCCTTCCTTTTCAATTTTCATACGATATATTCATAGGAATTTTCATGTAATGTGTGAGGGAGACTCTGTTACATTGACTAAATAAACCTGTGTTTTTGACTCTTGACAGAATGACTAAGTATTGGCATGATTCACTGATTCATGATTCCTGGTTTATGATTTCATAATTCATATCATAATCATAATGCATTCCGTTGGAATTTTTAATAGCTTGTTCCGAGCAAAGTCCATTTTTTACATTGTCATTCAGTCTTTCAAAGAAATATGAATTAGCTGTAGCCCAAGAACAATAAACTATTAATTATGCAGTTTAGTTGTTTAGTGGATGTATTTGAGTTCAAGTTTGTTTATTAAAATATATAGCAATGAAAATATTGTATAGGACTATAGGAAAATATAGGATAATTGATTATATATTTTATAATTCCTCTGCATGTTTCAGTTTGATTGGCTTTCTTCATGTAAATGCAGAAATCTTTTATGCTAAAGACTTTTCGTTTCTTCTGCTTAGTCAACTTTATCCTCATAAGTTATAGTTATAAGTTATAATATAAACAAAGAATTTCACACACGCAGGATGAATGAACGAAAAATACGACAAAATGCATTCTGAATTTTAACGCGTTTGGGTACATTCAATAGTAATATCTAAAGGTAGCTATATTTTGTTAATGTTTGTGATGACTTGATTAATCAATTAATTGCTACTAGGTTTGACACGTTTGAACTGATTCTTATGATTGATTTTTAGCATCCATCATGATTATTTTTCTTTGATGCATTTCTGAGTGCTTTATTTGAAGTTATATTTGTATAGATTGATCCGCATTCGCCTTTTATCTGTACTTATGATTTCGTATTCTGACAAAACACTTTTAAATTAGACTTTGCTGAATGTTTGTTCTACTGATTAGATGATGTTGCATTTTTTGTCGAATAGTCAAGTCATTGCTATAGAATATACGGAAAGGGTTTTCTAAGCTTAAATTTGTTTCATACCTTAAAGCAGGTAGGATTTATCATGTCACATTGACATCAGAACTTGTAGTCGTAGTATTTTGAACCGACATTTCTTGCTCATCATTATCCTCTTTGTTCCAAGAAGCCATTAATTCCATTTATTTTTGACTTGCTGGTAGTAGAAGAACAAAAAAAGGAAAAAGTCACTGCAATAAGTGAGCATTGCATTATAGAGTTGGTGACGGTGACTTGACGTGACCCGTAACCGTAACATCCGTAAATGTGTTCAGCATAGGCTTTAGTATATTGTCTCACGTTACCCACCACCGCAAGGATTAAGGTTTAGTTTTTGAGTTGTCCATTGTCCTTGCGTTGGCATTCGTCGCGTTTTGCACAATGCAGTAGCGTATGTGTAGCCGGCGTCTTACAAGTGACAAAGTCTCAGCGTCATTATCTTTTATAACTTATAATATTACTTGAAATTTGCAAAACTTGCCTTTTGGATTATATTGTGCCATGGGGTCAATGTCAGTCTTTGTCGTTATTTTGATTCTGAGCATGGTGGAAGGTAGTCTTTTGAATAATATGTATTAATTCTATTGTTGTTTTCGTCCAAAAAATGCTCCGGTGAGTGACATAATGCAGAATACTGATACGTTTTTCAGCAAATCCTATTGAGGTTCAAATAAAGGATTACAATCACGCAGTGGGAGCCGAAATTCGTCCTTGTCTTGGGGATATTGAACAACCAACCTATGTTCCGGATGATGAAGATTGTTCATCGTTTTTTGTATGCTCTGGATACTTCTACGTTCATCAAAAATGTCCCATTGATTTATTTTTCAATCCACTACGGAATATTTGTGACTGGCCGCATAATGTCGAATGCTCAACCAAAAACAGTAATGACTAGAATTAGAAACATCATTTTCTTGTAACATAATCTGCTTGTGTACACCGCACCGATAGTATTTTATGTTAAAGGAATGTTAAAGGAATACAGCATTGTTTGTAGCATATATAAAAGCAAAACCTATCCGTTTCTATTATCTTCACTTCTTCACCTACATTTTTGTTTTGTCAAAAAAGTAATAAAGTAACAATTTCCGTATTTTTCTCACTTTTACACCTTTAAGTCCTGTTGAGAGTACTCTTCCGTTTTCTTCTGTTTAGTAATATTAAGGTTGTAAAAAGTAGCTTTTTTATGACAGCAAGTCGTCTCGCCATAGATGATTTCATTCATTCAAAAATGCAGTACTTTTGCTTTATGAGGGAGGAGTGACTATATACTAATTTCTCTTACAAATTGTTTTCTATAGTTTACAAAATAAAGTGAAGTGAAAGAGAAGAATAATGTGTGAATTGAAAATATTGGTTTAAGTTTTAGTCTGCTCACTTTAAACACAAACGAACATTTTTCGTCGCTTCAACTCACATTTTCATTCGAAAAGTAGTACATAACCCAAGGAAAAACTTCACACCTTTCCGTGTCTTTTATTGTTGAGATTGACACGAACGTTATTGAGGAACCAGGAACTCGATTTGACCACCTGTCTTCCATTGACACTGACATTGCTTCGTCTCCAGGCTAGGATTTGAAGTAGAGCAAAATGGAAATGTGAAGGTATTTTTACAACTCTGTAATCGCTCTGTCATGTCACCGGTCCCTTACCGAATATTGAAAATGGACTATTATTATGGTTCCACGAAATGCAATAGACAATAGTGAACGATGTATATCTTAAGATATAGAGAGAGCGAGACAGATTCCTTTGGGTGAAAGATGGATTAAGTTGTCTTTGACTCAGGGAAACGAAAACCCTTTTCTTTTTGTTTACTCCTGTCCAGTCATTCTTCCTCACCTACCTACCATGCAAAAGGCCATAAAGATAAAATAGCATCATTCATAGGAAAAACCGCTTAAAAAGCAGAGCAAGCGTCAATCCTCTCAATCAGTTTGACTCCAGTCATCCTTCGGTCAAGTTTTACATTTTTGACATTATAGCAGTGGAGTACACTTGGATACAAGTTTTGCATGAAAGTCATGAATCCGCTCATATGTATTTTGTCAGTTTTGGTTATTGTGGTTGTCTGGTTTAGTCACGAATGTCATAGTCTCGCTAACCAACGTGACACTAGGAAAAGCACTGATTCGGTGATAATTCCCTCCGAAGATGACCCGCAACCCGAAACTGTTCATTTTGAAACGGACAGAATCTCTTCTGCACAAGTCATTGGTTTTATTAAAGAAGACGGGACACCGGAACCAAGGAGCTTAGTTATGAAGCTTTTGATGACTTACCTGCCAGCTTGTCCTAAGGGTTACCGTTTAACAATTTCAGAGGAAAATAAACCACAATTCGATTTGCGAAATTGTGGTTTGAATATGAAAGATGGACAGTACAACATGTGCACCAGAAACGGGAAAGCTCACCTTACAGGTAATTAATTTAACATAATAAGCAGATAAGTAATAATTTGGAAAAATGTCATCTCTCACGCATAACGTTTTCAAAACATGACGTTTTGGTCGTTAGAGTAATTTCCATTGTGCCTCTTTGATTATCCTGCTCCTACACAGAATGCACGGAAAGCTCAACAAGGACGACTTGTGCCGTTGGTAGAGAATTCATATTGAATGACATCCAATCATCTTCCCGTAGGACGTCTACAATTGCTAACAAAGTGTCTTCGGGTTCAACTTCAAATGTCATCGACGACACGCTTTGTCGACCTGCCTCTTGTAGTGCAAAACAACTCATGGCCATCAACATGAAAAATCCAGTGGACTGCGAATCCTTTTACATTTGCATTATGGGTCAACATTTTCTCCTCAAATGTCCAGAATCTCATCAGTTTAGTGAAGAGTATGGAGTTTGTCTGGAAAAGGTTTATGCAAATTGCAGATCGAACCCAGCTTGCCTGACTTCAAACAACTAAAAATATATACCTTTGTAATTGTAATGCTTATCAAAAGACTCGATGGGTATTGACGACAACGACTTGATGTAATTAATTTTAGAAAAATATCCGCATCTGTTTAACACAAGACTGTTTCATCCTCATTTTTAATTTTTAGTGCTCTGCTTACATCATTCAGTCTACCGAGAGTAAATTAATTGGAGTGTCAACGTCGCCTTGTACGTTCATATCGAATAACAATTACAATTACAATTAAAGACAAAATGAATGTATAACAATTTATTATCCTATTGCCTATTTATACTATACTATAGCTGTGTGGCTGACAGAACGAAACCACGTAAATAAATCGACAAGTTTATATTTTAATAATTATAATAAAATAATAAATAAATGATACAAATTATCAATCTTCGCATAACTTTTACATAACGTGTAATGGTGTAATGGATGATCTAAAATGAGCGGGACTCGTTTTCTAAACACTTTGTTTTAGAAACATAAGCAAAATTACATTAAAAATGGTCGTATTCTCGTATTAGTAGTACGTATTAGTATGGGTTACTACGGAATCGGAAACATCCAAAAGACAGTAAAGGAGAGAGAGCAAACATAGCGTTGTCGAGGAGACGAGATGAGATGTGGAAAAGCAAGAGGCAGCGTTTCCATATAAATAGCCCGGCATTCCTCGCATTCTTCTTCAGTCACATTTCTGATTCGGTCTCGAAAGGTTCCACGTTCCACGGTGGTCCTCATTCAATCGGTTTTCAAAATTTTTAGTAACAAAAAATTCGGATTTCTAAATTTTGAGTGGCAATTGTTTTTTTGCGAAAATGTCTGAGTGGGCTGGGTTTTATATTCCACGGTGTTTGCCTGACAGTTTGCCGAATGCTCCATTTGATTTTGTGGAAGATGAAATACTGCAAATTTCAGTTTGGTCACCCATCGTTGAACATTCCCTTAGCCTTACTCGCCCTTGGGATCCTTATCAACACCCGTGGTGTGACGATATTGCGGTTACGTCTCATGCTTGGTGGGATGCCTTTGGACAAGCTCTGCTTTGGGGACTTTGCATCTACGGGATTTATAAATGGACCAGGTATGCGATTTGGCTTGATTCCTGGTATCCTTTAAACAGGGCGTACGCGGAAACGCACGATGGTGGTCTCTCTCAAATTCCAGACGTGGACGATTGATGAACTGAAGAAATACCAAATCTAATTTATCAGGTACGTGGTGGGGATGTTTACAATTTTATAATCTTGCACTTTCTTGGAGCTAGATGTTTTCAAATTGCAAAATGTAAACAGTTTTTTAACGACATTTATGGTTTTACTGACACTTTATGACCTGGCATCATTAACAGATTATAGTTAACACATTTTTTGCTCAACTATTATTTTTATGAATTTATGTCTCCACACCACTCAAGAGCAGAAGTACTAACAGAGAACAATACAAAAGGCATTTTAGCAAAGTTGAGTACGACTCAAACGTTTCATTCTGATTCCGAGTCTGGTTTACTGACTCACCTTCCAAGGAAGGGAATTAAAACGAAGATTAAATCGGGATTGAGAATCATATTATTCTCAATCTCCGTGTTTGCAACTTAAAGTTAATGCGATTATAATTATAATTTATAACGTAGGGTTAAAACATCTTTTAAGAAAGGATAATTTTGAAAAAGTGATTCTTTATTATTCCGAAAACGAAAGGTTTGAAAGAATGATGGAAGTTTTCAGTTTCAGTACATAGATTAAAGATTCGACTTGATTCTTGACACTTGACTTGATACTGTTGACGTGTTTGAGAGTTGAGACGAGACACTTCTTGGTAGGCTTCCTTCATGTGTAAGCTGAGAGCATATGAAAACCGCGGACTCTGAATATAAAGGCCAGAAAAGGAGGAGCAACGTGCGAGCACGTTTCAGTTGATTTTGTCTTTATAAATTGAGTGATATTTTATTAAAATTTAATTAATTTTATGATTAGTGTACAAGCTATCACAAAGCTTTCGAAGATGAGAGCTTGGACACAGTCCAGTAGATCATATATTTCTGGACTTCGAACTCGTCACATGTCAAACTTCGTCAAATTTGAACATTACTTAAGTGCCCGGCGTGATCAAGCAGAAAAATCTATTCTTGTACAGGTATAGTAATTGTTATAAATATAAATTATTTTGAAATCTGTTTTTGGGATTTACCTTTGTTTAATAATTTTCATAAATTACAAATTCATTCTTGCAGATTAGCGAACCAGAAGTTGGTTTAGAATTAAAGTCGTATCTCATCTCACAATTTGGACCCGTGAAAAACATATTTCATTATTCTTACCCAGTCAAAGGAAGACAGCAGTCACAAACTACAAATGGGAGTCAAAATGGGGAACTTCATTGGATTTTGGCAGAATTCGATCAAAAAAATCAAGTTGATGATGCATTAAGGTCCAGTCGACATGTTGAAGGTTCCTTGCCATACCAATCTCCAATGCTTTGGTTCAGTTCGTCACTAACAAAGGGAAAATCTCGGTTGGACATTAAACATAATATGTTAAAATCGTCATCAGAGATTCAGCACGAAAAATTAGGAAAAATCACCGAACAGACTGACCTCAAGAATGTTAAAACTGTAAGAAAATCATTTTACGAATGAACTGAAAGCTTTTAATTTTGGTTGCTTCACTGTCGGTGTTTTTGAAGTATACTAAAAATATTTTTTTCTTTGTTTTTTTTTCAATAGCTAAGTGAACAGCTCACGTTTTTGGAATCAGCAGCGAAATTAACAGAACTTGGAGTACGAATACGCTTCGTGATTGCTCATCAGCTTGAACGGTCTTTAGAAAGATTTTTCCCTTTAGGCTGCGTACTTCCTTTTGGTTCTACGGTATCTGGTATTGGAAGGCAAACTGGTGACTTGGATCTCGTTCTTTTAACGGATAAGGTGAGGGCGAGGGGATAACATTTTAACATTTTGTATAAATTAACGATTGTTGGTGATGATGTGATATTATATTAATGTCTTGTAACATTGTTTGTACAGAGTGAAATTTTTAGAGAAGTTGATTATCCTGATTCGAAACAACAGTCCCGTTTATGGTATCAGTCGAAATTGCAGTTAAGTGGAAGCAGTTCAAATGCTCGGTTTCAATTACAGCGCGTGATGGAGACAACTGCTGACGTCATTCAGTTGTTCATGCCCGGATGTACTCATGTACAGAGAATTTTGCAAGCCCGTGTTCCCATTTTGAGGTTCTGGAGTGATTTCACGGACATACAATGTGATCTGTCAATGATGAGCTCGTAAGGAATTTGAATTCATTCAATGCTTGTTGGCTTCGTAGAATTGTTCTTTCGTATATGTTAGCTAATTTTAATATGACCTTTAATATCCAGTAAACAGTACTTCTCAAAGTGAAATTCAAATGATTTTTTACATAATCCAATGTTCTCACTTGAATATTACGTAAAATTTCATCTACTTTGAGAAGTGTGTGTCTCTAGAATATTCATACGGATTGATCACGAGTCTTATAAAACGTCTGCTTGTATATTAATTTCCATAATTAATCCTTATTCCTTTAACTATTATAGGAGTGGAGTTCACATGTCCGAACTGATTTACCTAATGGCCGCAATTGATGATCGATTTCGAACGTTGGTCTTTGCTATTCGATCATGGGCTTCGTCGCGAAAGATAACAAATCCTGTACCGGGTAGACAACCAACAAACTTTATGTTTGTTTTATTATTGATGCACTTTCTACAAAACAAGAAAATTCTTCCATCATTGGACGTTCTATTTAATAATGCAAGTAAGTTCAATACGAGTCGAGGATATAACAATAATGGTATTTATTAAATGTAGTATGGTATATACTATTTATCGGATGACATTGTTATTTTATATAGGAAAAGAAGATTTTCGAATGACTGCTGATGGCATCGAATGCAGTTTCTTACGAGATCCCAATCTCATCCTAAAAGTGTTCACACCTCAGACTCAAAAAGAATCATTAGCCGAACTATTGTTTGAATTCTTTGAGTTCTATTCAGAATTTGATTTCAACACAAAGGGTGTTTCTGTCATCACTGGTGGGAGCTCGTGGGGTAAACCGGATTCCGGGCCAATGTACATTCAGAATCCCTTGGAACGCCACTTAAACGTTGCTCGAAATGTTTCTCGAGAAGAAGTGGCCAGACTGAAAAGTAAGGCCAAAGAATTTTTATACATGGGTAAAACGTTAAAACTGCACAAAGACTTGAAAAATTGAAACCTTTAATATCCACTAGATACACTTTCTAAACGAAAATTATACTTATTACTAAATTTGAACTGGTGCAGTTTAACACTTCTGTTTTACAACCACAAGTTTCTTACTCTCGCTCAGTCAGTGTTATCCTAGTTTAAATACAGTTATGTTGTTGCCCTGTTCTTACATTAAGTTCCCATTTTTTGTAGGTGAGTGTTGCTCGGCTCTTTGGAAATTAGAGACTTCACTTTCCGGAAAGAAACCGTTAACACTAAGTGACCTCTTGCTATCGTCTCAGACAACTAAAAACCTTGACACTCGATTTACAATGAAAGATTTGTTAATGGAATAAAATTTGTAGTGTGAAAATAATTTATAAATTCGAACAAATAATAACCTTTTAGTACAAAATAATAAATTGTCTCTTCATTATTTTATTACATATCATCATATTTCGCATATATTCTAAATAATAATATTTTCAAAGTCCATGAAAACATTTGTTTCCATTTATGCTCTATTCTAATAGAACAGGGAAAGTTAAAGCCAGTAGTTTCAGGAAAAAAGCGTAGTCCAACTGTACAATGTATTACAATGTAGTGTAGGCTCTTTATGCGTTAGCTTGCCTTTTTATGCGTATATGAATTATGAAATGATGGAAGTCATCAGAAAATGAGAGAATGAGACTATTATCGTGGTTATGAAAGATTAATTTGTTTCTGAACCGACAATAAAGTCATAAAATGATTCCCTCTCTTGCGTCTCTACTATACTAGTCATGTGGTCATGCAACTTACAGAGATGCAGAGATGCAAAATATAGTACACATCTGTTCCCTATATTACCCTTCTATATAAGCACTCATGGAAGGTGGCTCTTCGTCTTCATTTTCCGACCTAGCTTGACGGCTGATGTATTTTAATTTTAATTGTCATCCAATATATAAAACAGTCCATAATTTAGTTTTCCACATTTTTGACCAAATACGTGTGATGTAATGTTGAACAGGTAATCCGTCATTAGATTTACAGTTTCGTTGGTGAAGAACAATTTTTACGTCTGACGTACGTGTCCAATTGTCCAAACAAACAAAATGCCTCTTTTTCATTAGTTAACAAATCATACATGATTTTATCCAGTACAAGAATCACAAACATACTATACTGGTTCATTCTGTATAAGCAGAATATAGCTTAACTTTACTGTAGTCGCGTCTGTGCTCAAATAATAATTTTTGACCTGAGCTGGGGGCTGGAGTTTGATTCGTCCACTGGAAGCCATTCCATTTCTACTCGAAAAGGTAGGAAAATAGTTTGATTTTGTGCAACTCTGCATTTCTAATGTATTTTGCTCATAGTATGAGTTTCTCAGTTACATTTTTCAAATTAATGCAGTTTCACTGACACGCACTCAGTAAACTAAAGTTTCACTCAGTAAAGCCTAAAGCGAAATTCAGAAATGCAAAGTTCACTTCTTGTTCCCGGAGATAGAAATTAAATTATATACTGTTCCGAAGGTCAGTGCGTTCTAATGTATTAAAATTGCATTGGGAATATGTAATTTTCAAATTCATCCGTCATAGACATATGGATGAAATTAAGCAGTTGTATGAAATTGAAGCAAGCTGATGTTCTGAATCCCACCTCAGTCAATTATAAAATAACATAAAACTGATGATCCTTTTTGAGTTGTTGTGCACAAAGGTACGTAATGCTATGCTTTTAAGTTATGTACTAAATAATTTAATTATTAGTTTGTCTGATCTGATTTTGCTTTCTTATAGAATTACCTCTTGTAAAGCATGGAGATCTCGGAACAGGATTTGAGCTTTGAGATCATTGCTCGTGTCAACGAGGATGTAACTACTTCATCAGGACTGCAATTACATGCTCACCCAACTCACCAACTTGCAATGGAAATTAGTGGTGATGATCACCGACGAACTATTCAACTTGTTCCTGCACATTTAGTTAGTAGCTTTGTTCCAAACGCCCGATTGTTGAAGGTTCACTCCACATCGGTGGACGGGGAAACCGCGGGTGAAAGTGGAACGTCGTCTGCAGTCGTAAGTCAAGTTGTTAGTTAATAGAACAGTCAAAATGAAATAAGTCATGCACAACTTTTGAATACGTATTGAATATGGAAGAAATTTTCATCCCCAGCTTAACACATTTTATGGTATTCCAAATTCCATGACTATTGTTCTTGCTTTGCAGACTGTATTCACGAGAGAAGCAAATGAAACGAAAGGTGACATTGTCTTGACAAATGGACTGGATGGTCTCAATTCTCACCAAGCTACGATTGTCCTGGTCTCTGATTCATCATTGATTCCCACGTCTCCATTGACAAGCAATTTGGAATTAGGACAAGTACAAATTGACATGGATCCAGAAATTATGGGAATGGTGCTACCAGTACCAGGCATACCACTTTTAGAAGTTCCAGAAAAAGTTAGTTGGACTCGAAGAAAATCAGCCAGAAAGACGGGACAAGGAAAAAAGCAAGGCCTGAAAGCATCGTCCAGTACTGAAAATGCTTCAAATGGGACTGTTGTAGTTGTTGTACCTAATGCAAATGACGTCCCTGGTCCTATTCCGTCAAACCCGGAACATAAAGAACCAGAGGAGCCGAGTACGTTTGAAGAACAAACCACTGTAGAGATTACTGATGAAAAAGAGGAAGATGAAGTAGAAGTTAGTGATAGTTCTGATGATGAAGGAATTGTGACACGACGATGTGTTGTGTGTTTGCGAAATCGAAAATTTACAGAAGACATTTTTGACCACTCCAATCAGTTGCTTTATAACATTGACGTCCTGATAGCACATTTGCAGATTCAGGTATCATTTACGGTTCATCTATCATTTGTAAAATTGAAACGTGCGTTTCTTAAGTTTTGAAAACTAAAAGCACGATTCATTGCATACCATAGGTGGCTGGGGATTATTCGAATACAGGCATTTGCACATCCTGCACGGATCACCTACAACGATGGCACATTTTTAATTGTGCTATCGTTAAACGGCATGAGGCTGCGAAGGCTTCCGGAGAGAAAGTAATGGATTCACCAATCGCATACGATCCTATTGAGAGTCGTGTCTACCGCAACCACAAAAAAATCAATAAAGGTGGGTTATATAGATTACAAGATGTTACGTTGTAACACGTTTTGTATTATTGTGTTATAATTTGTGTTTGAAATGTAGTAAAAGAAGTATATTTGTCGGCAACGCATGCTCATTACGCAAGACGTACTTTAACGGAAAAGGATTGGGATTATTTTTGTGATCATTTGTTTCACTCAAATTCCGTGAAATCCGAAAAATCCAAAGAACTTGAACGATTTCTCACCAGTCGCGAGAAGTTGAATAAATTGTTCTGCTTGACATGCCAAAAAATGATTTCAGGTATTTCTTAGTTACGCTGTAATACGTACTGTACAATGGTGTGGTGCTATGCTAAGTATGAGTTTACTTGTTTTAGGGGGAAAGAAAGGGTTTACAAGGCACATGCAAAACATGCACGAAGAAAACCCAGTTCAATTTCCGTGCGATATCTGCGGAAATAGCTACCCAGAGAGGGATATGACTGCTTCAACGGAAGACTATTACCCTCATTGGATCTCACACTTTTACTTCAATAAGTAAAGAATTATCCTTTTTTTTATTTTTAATGTATAATGTACCCCATGCCCAAATAGCACCTTAATTGAATTCTGCTGTTTTGTTTCATAGGTGTGATGATTGTGGAAAACAATTTCCAACAAAGAGGGCACTTGGACAACATAGGCATGCAGTTCATAAAAATCGCCAAGTCAAATGTGAAAAATGTGGCAAAATTCTTGCCAACAAAATGAGCTTAGATTTACATATATTACGACATTTACCGGAAAATGAGAAAAAAAAGTACTTGGTTAAGTGTAAAATCTGCAAGAAAAAGTAAGTTGCTAACCTGTCATACAATTTTACAGTTTAATTCAGCATCTCACTCATATGAGTTTATGTAACACATCCTACATCATTAATATTATAGAATCGCTCAATGGAACCTCAAATCGCATTTGGCTTCACATACCGAGGATCGTCCGTGGAAATGCGGTCTTTGCGAAGCTAGTTTTAAAATGAAGGGAGCTTTAGTGTCTCATCGTGATGTAGTCCATTTAAACATCAAAAACCATTCTTGTCACATATGCTTCGAAGCGTAAGATTTTAAAAATCTAAAATTTACATGTCTTTAAAAACGTGTTCAGTTTTAATTTTTCTTGACATCTGATTGCTATTAGATTTAAAAGTGCAAGTTCTCTGCGTGGACATATAAGACGACATGAGGGTCGTAAGGATTATAAATGTGAAGTATGCCTGAAAGAGTACTACACTTACTCAGCTTTGAAAGGCCATAAAGTCGCACATCAAACTACCCGTGATTTTATTTGCAGTACATGTGGAAAGGCGTTTAAGAAAAAGAAAGCTTTAGATGTAATTAAATTACAGATTAATTAACTTACTATAGTAATTGCGTAATTTTGTTGAGGGTCTCACTTATGATGATAAATCTGTTTGAACAGGAGCACTGCACTATCCATACTGGGGAGAAGCGTCATCGGTGTCCAATTTGTGGACGACAAATAAGAGTCAAATCCAATTTGTACAAACATATGAAAATTCATAAAAAACCTTCCAGTGGTACAGTTCCTTCGAGAAAGAAATCTAACAACGCCAATGGTGCAAGTAGTCAAATTTACGACGATAATCCAACAGATTCTACTTTGGTAAACACTGCTTCTTCGACTGCTACGTCTCGGCTGTTGGAGACAATAGTGCCAACAATTGTCACGAGCATCCCAATGCAAAATGTGACACACGTAAAAAACAATATCACGCCGACAGTTGTGGCAATTATCACAGAAAACGGATTGACTTCTGGAGCCGAAATGAGTATATTGGAAGAACCTGGAACTCGAAATTCTCGAACTATACCAATATCACAAGCGAATTTTATCAATGCCCATTTCGATGGGAATCAAACTCTTCTTTCGCTTCCACATCAGCAACAGCAAGATCTGCTCAACGGGTCTATGACTGTTGGGACATTTTTTAACAATGCAGGTCAACAAACGCCGTATTTCAGTGAGCTGGATTCCTTATAACTCTGACATTGTAAAAAAATAATTCTCAATTCTAGTCAAGACTATGAACAGACTTTTGTCTGATTCAAAGCAATGTACCAAAGTCAGTATTAATATTAAACTAGATGTACTCTTGTAAGTCTTGTATACTATATGTAGATGTACATAGTAATTATTATTTCTTTTTAGTTCTAGTATTGGAAGCGAAGTACTTATTGTTATATAGTTTAGTTTTTATACTTAAAATAAATGATCATGAAATGCTGATTATCTTTACACATCCATCCGTGAAGTATATTATATACGAATTAAGCCATATTCTCGAGTTTAAAGCTTACAAAGAGGAATGCGTTCACAATTTTTTGTCCTTCAGATTAGATACTAAATAAGTTCAAGTTCAAATGTAGGATTTTTCGACACGCATTTATTTACCGCAGTGAATTAACGAAACTGAATTACATTGCATAAACATACATTAATTACATATACACTAAATCGCAATGTGTAACAGAGTTGTATTATGGGCACCTAATAAAGTAAACTATACTAATTAAACTATAAAGGTTTAAATGTAGGGCCGCTGATTAAACTGTCTTCAGTTTGATCAGGTTCGTTACGACAAATAACAGAAATTCGACGACTTCTTGGTATCACTTCAGTCTTGAACATAGAGGCTTCTTCTTTTAATATTTCATGAGTCCATTCGTACCTTGCAAAATCCCTGTTCACCACAATACAAAATGATCAAAACATTAATTAAGCACACAAGTATCAGAAATCAGCACGAATGAATGACATTCAACAAAAATATATAAATATTGGCATTAACTTACTTCATGATATATAACGAAAACCTCGGGAGGTAAATATCAACAGCGTATTCTTTTTGAACATGGTGTCGTAAGGTCATGACGCTGTCCGAGAGCAAGCTAAGGCCAGCAATAGTATTCCCACAGAACTGAATATAAATACAATTTAACGACATAGTTTTTACCAAATTAAAATAAAAACGGTAATGAAGAATTAAAAAATAGTTGATATACCCTTATGCTGTCAACATGTGGTTTGATGACTCCATCCTTGGCTAAATCCAATAAATGAACTAGTTTGAGTGGGGATGTCGTCGGAGGAAATGCAAGTTGACGAATTCGATTAATAATTTTTTCATTTTTTCGTGACCATTTACTTCTTTCCGTTTCTCGATACCCATGAATTGCCTGGTAGGACATGAATGAACCAACATGAATATTATGAATACATAAAAGAATGTGAATCATTGAAAATAAAATGAACATGACATGATTAGAATTATTAACTATTAATTACAAAACTTACATCATCCCAATGAGAAGTTTCATAATGTAGTCTTGTAAGATACGGTTCAATTTCTTTCACTAAATCCGACTCTTCGTCACAACTTACAAAATTGGGATACACGAGCATTGTTTGAACCAGTTGACTTTGCAAATCTTGTTTACTAACTAGTGCAGAATTGAAGTCAAAATGATTTTCAACAGTTCCAACAACATGATCAGGAACTACTGCTGATTCCGAATTGCAAGACTGTTTGGTGGATACAACTGGTTTTTCAAAATTATCGTTCACTTTTTGCACCGGAGGTGAATGTGATTGACAATATTGCCGGTAACAAAAATCGTAATAATGACTCCTATTTTGTAGCCAAGTCACTGGTCGACACTTGTTCACTGGATGCCAAAATACTAAATTTAGTAAATCAGGTATATGCAATCTAGAAACTTGTCGAAGATTCATGATCGCTAACAAAATAATGATTCGAGCAGCTGACACAAAAACACGTGCGTTGTTGAAATAGAGGACAGACAAATGGGTTCAGTTGAAACTTGAAATTCTTGAAATCATGCCGCGGTGTGACGGTGTGAGTGTGGGATTCCATTTTCCATATCCATTTCCATTAATGTACCATTCTCAAGCTGAAGCGTTCGTTCGTATTCTTTTTCTTGTGCCTATGAAAATGCACTTTTCCAATTTCATAGAGCAATCGTTTCTTCAACGAAATCTGTTCAGAACAAACTTTTGATACAATAAAGTTTCATATTATTCAACTATTTACGTTATTTGGAAGCTATGCATTGAGTTATTGAGTACATAAATCATGCAATGTCAATGTCCTTAAGAATGCATGGGAACTTCTCTGCCATAAATGAACTTTTGTCAATTTCCTCAGGTTTGATTTCATTCTGAGGTTGAGGAAACTGATTTCTAGTGTTACTTTGATTTTTTGAAAAAGGCTTGAAATGAAGCGAAACGGTTTTTTACGGTTTCACTCCCTCTGTGGCATTTCTCCAGACTTGGTGAATATGGACTTTCACCGGATCCCGTGTAAAAAGCATGACTAGCCCAAGTGTTTGACGGAGGCACACTCAAATCTGCTTTCTCCTTGTGTACACCCGTCGTGTCAAGTCCTCTTCCTATATTATCCCCTTTTGACCCCTTTTTGCCATTGTGAATCTCACTAATGCTTCTTTGTGTGTAGCCCTTTTTATCCCTTAAGTGTCCCTTTTGACTTTCCCTGACATGAAGACTCTTCTATCCTATCCTTATTAGAAGAGATACATTATTGTAGAAAGTAAAAGTAGTTCACGTGTGTGTGTGTAGATTTTGTGTCGCACACTTTCACATTGTCTTCTTACCATGTGATTTTCGCACGATGTGTCACTTACTTAAGTCTCCAACGTTTTATTTCAATCGGTCAAAAGTGTCTTAAAAGTCTTCATTCAGTTCTTTCATAGTACAACTTATACGTAATTTGTATTCCATATACCCTATACAGTTATTAATTGTTATTCTTGTTATTGCAATTTACTACTGAATGACGCATTTTTGTCATTAATAATATTTCGTTCCTGTAAGTAATAATAGTACGCAAATTGTCATATGTGGTGACGGCTCACATTTTACTGATTAATTTATATTGTTGTATACTACTAGTCGTTGTTGTTGATGTTATACATGTATTATACAAAATTATGTATTTTCCACTCGAACACTTTGTGGTTGTGAACAAGACAACATACTGATACGTATGTGATACGAACATTATAAATCTTATAGCAACGTTTCATTTAAGATGTTTTAGTAATGCTCAAAATCTGTCATTGCGCTGCCATTACTACTTTACCTGGAGATTGACACGAAACATGTGTTATTGCCGGGATTCGATTACTCATCTGTCCTGTAACAACATCCTTTACAATATTTGGAATCAACGAGATTACAAGTAAAGTTTCAATTTTTTGACATGAATAACTAGACTTGTCATTAAATATACTATATTATGATGAGGAGCAGGGAGTGTGTCATGCATGACATGTCTTTGGGATTATTCTGATCCTCACCATTTGAGATTACGAGTCAGCGGATATTGACACTTGCACTGAGCACCCAAATAACCGAAAGTTACTTTGCACTCATGAATACAAATGAAGAATGCGTATTATAAGAACGGTTACAGCCTCGCAAATCGCAATAATAGTAATTGCATGTTTTTCTACATGCACCTAAACAAGCCTGCATGTACAGCATTCGTATTGAAGTGTATAAAGTACCTTGCCTATATATACAAGCACTGATAATCTGATAATTGAAATGTCATGTAAACGCTTTAATATGCTAACTTGGGGAGAGACTTCTGGATTGTTAGGTAATAAGTTTACAATTGCGTAGTGAAAATGAGGAAAGATTGAAATTAGTTCTCAAGAGTGTAAGGCGAAAATAGTTTTGAAGGGCAGAGTGGACTTGTTTGTCGTCTTGAGACGTTGAGACTCCTATGTCGAGAGTATGAATGCATTGAGAGAAAAGATGACTGCACGTGCTGAGCTGTGCGGTCTGCTTTTTTGCCATCCTCTTGCAAACCGAAATAGACTCACGGGTCGAATTTAACATGCTATGTGGCACGGGTCTTACTTGCATCTTTTCTCGGGGCGTGTACACAGCAGGACGTGTGCAGAAGGAGCAGCTGGTTGGATTTGCCCGCATGAAGAGTTGGGACGCCATTAGGTGTATGCATAATGGTCGCATAACTCACTTGACGGCCGCAGTCGACGTGTCACTCTTCTATTGCTCCTCTTTCAAGGGCTCTCTCCCCATCTTTCAAGGGAACCACGTCCCAAAATCAACTTTCACCAAATAGTACCTCAACAGCGTCAGTTTCACGTTCCACCCCATTTTCCTGTTGTCTGTCATTATCTGTTGGACAGCTTTTTGAATGATTCTTATTCGGATTCAATATTAGCGAGTTTGGTTACTAGTAGCTCAACTCAAGATTGAGATGAATGGAAATGAGGTGGGTTAAATATAACCCATGTGGGCAACCTGTGTTGAAGCTCCCCGAGTCGGGCAGCGAATGTTTTACTTTGTCACGCAAGTTGGAAGATTACAAGGCTAAACACTATCAAGTCATACTTTTTTTGTAATCACTGTTATAAGTTATAAGCCATAAATATCGAACTTCCTTCATAATTCACCTCATTCTTGTATTGTTGCTTTTTCACCCAAACAATTGAAAATCGACTTGTCGAGCTGTTAGTTTTTTAAAAAGTATAATACTAAATTAATACTACAACAATTTTTTTACATTCATGTTGACAATTACTCAAAGTCATTTCAAGACAGGTTCGTTATAAAAACAAAATTCTTTGCATGATATTTTTACGACACTTCCTCTACTTTAGGTCATGCTTTGACATAAAGTAATATAGCATGTGAGACAAAAACAATAATAATACATAATGTTTTTCCTTGTGAATTTGAATTGCTAAAATTTTAATTCTGATCCGTTTTCATTTTGAAATGATAAAATATAGTTAACAGATGATTATTCTGCGCGTTAACGTTGTCTGAGCCAGAAACACGTACTGAACACGCGAAAAATTGGGGGCTTCTTTATTTGCAATTTGTGTAATAGTTAAGAGGTAGTATTTTGTGCTGTTGTTTAAATACCTGAATGTTCATCCCATGCTCATGGTTTATCTTATAATAACGAGGAATAGTAAGTTTAATATGTAGGTACAGTGTTAGTCTGAGTCAGCTTTGAAGTAGTAATAACATATTGTCGAGACTTTTCTTTCGAATTCTCATCATCTTGAGAGAGAACAAAGACAGGTCAGGGATACAAGGATGAAGTGAAATAGGTGAAAGCTATTGTGTTGAATGTCCGTAGTATAGAAGATGTGGGGGATTATTGCACGTACGATTGTTTTGTCTCAGCCTACCCTCGCTATATATTGTAAAGAACACGTTTCTTTGACGTGGGTAATGTGGTCCTGAACAAGGCAGGCAATGGCCCATTCGACCACGGCAACTGCCTTCTCTCTTGTCATGTAAATCAGACAACTTGCCCAAATGTTATGGCCATTTAATGAGTGTTTATGCATGACCTTTTGTTTCGAAATCCACTATCACATTGCATTCCTCTCCCCTAACAATGAATTTCTGCCACTGAACGGTTGATGTTGAGGTGCTCTCGTTGATTTATATTTCACTTGGTTTACGTAGGAATAAGATAAGGCCGATGAACAAATCATGCGAACGTTCAATTTAAAAATAAATGTGGTATGGTATTTAAATTGTTTTAGTGAATTTAAAGTGTGTAATTTGTTGTTTACATTGAAGGTGCAAGAAAGGTGCTATTGGTAGTAACGAGCAAGAGAAGAATAGTAGGAAAGGATTGGTATTTGGATGTGAAATTAACAGAGGAGATGAGATTGATAAGGATGTGAGTCAAAGGATGTTGAAGCGACCGACGGGGATGGGACGCGTCCGCGACCTTCGACGCTTGCTGGACCTGGAGATTTCGTTTGAGAATGGTCCTTACTGCTTGTACCTGAGACAAAGAATTGGTCACGGTCAGTGGCCGAATGGGACTACAACTACAAGTCAGTTAGTTGAGTTCTGAAAGAAGTTGAGTGCAGTGGCGAGTGGAACGACGGCTGAGAAGACAGGACAGCCTTATCTCAATCTTTTCCTCTCCCTGCTACCTCCACTTCTTCTTTAGCTTGCTCATTTTGGAGTGAGTGGAGGGAATCTTCTTCATTTCGACTTTGTGAGAGTTGGCACAGTACAGTACAACAACATAGTGGCCGGAGTACTACTCACTCGTCGTTTGGTAGTGAGTAGTAGCAAGCACAAGATCACTAGGAGAACTAGTAGTACCGTGAAACGAATTCTTCCCACCAAGATTCACCCGTCTCCACTATCTGCACAACAGTCGTAGAACGTCTTCAGAACTCACAAGCCACAAATCTCTGCAACGCTCCTTTTCCACAGTCTCTCGTTCTCTCCGCACCAGTTTGTTGGGCTGGAGGCCGCAGTCCAGTCTGCAGTGACAGTGCCTCTCCGCCACGCACAGGACTTTCTCCAGCGACAACCATCATCCCTCTCCATTCTTATCAATTCGAAGATTGGCTATATGCGTCACCTCTAGTTTGCATCTTGGCCCGTTACTCTCTTCGTCCAAGAGAAAGTGTCGAGTTCTCGGGCAAGACCGACAATTAGGTGAAGAGTGAGTAGCATACCCTCTTCATCTCAAACTTCTCTCCGTCCCTTCGTCTCCGTGTGTCTGTGTTCAAACCGAAAACTTTGCCCATTGGCCTGATTGAGTCGACGTTGTTGTTGTGCTCGTATTAACGTGACAGACTGACCTCGTCTTGACACTGAATTATGTCCAGGCTTTGTGCCTTCTCCTCACTCCTGGACATACCGATGTGCGCAATTGCGTCTTGAGTTTTTCTGTGTGTCACCCATTGTCAACCGTCGTCCTACGACATTTGCATCAAGTGAACTCCTCACACTGTGCTTTACTTTCTCATGGTCATACCATTTCCGTCATTGTGTTTTCCCGACAGCCTGTTCGCAAGCGTTCGCTCTCTCAATTCCTGGAAAGGAGAACGGCCTTTTGGGGTAAGTCGAGATTATATTTTCTTATTTTTCTTCGTCTCCAGCAATATACAAATTATACAATCCCTTCTTTCCCTTCTTCCCTTGTAAGCACTCGACGTACATTGCATTATGCAATCCATATGCTCCACTTTATTGTACCCTTTACATGGGGTCGTCTCATCTTCCCGGTGTCAAGTGGCAACAAGTGCCGTTCCAAGTGTACGTACAAGGACCGCAGGAGCTTCCCAAGTGTCTTTTCTCAGCTAACAAACGAGTATGCTAGTCATCATTATATAATCAACAGCAGCGCAGTTGTCCAACGCTTTCATAGGAAAAGTTGATACACTCTCTAGTATTATATGGTTTAATACGATCTTCATAACATTAAAAATAAAATGGATCCCATATGTCTTCAATCCGCATGATCTCATTAAAACTTTAAAACGCTCTATAAGCATAAATCGTACGTGTCAGATTTCCTTACGCTTGATCGGTGAATGTTATTTTTGTCCTATGAGTATGGAATTAAATTGAAGTTTGTTTCTTAAGTATAATGCATTAGTACAATATTATTCTACTATTCGCATTTGCTTTTGAATTTTCTGTACTTTCTAATCAAACAGCGTAAATATGATTTCATGAATGAATAATATGGTACTACAGCGCAATCGTCACTTCTTCCCACAGACATTGACTTTCGTATGGTTGAAACCGACGCATGCAGTTTAGGAAATGCGCGTTTAGCTTCACGACTATACTAAAGTATGGACATTTAAATACTACGATGATGAAAAAGAAGAAGCTCAATCGAATTTTTACTCTGTGTGGTCTCAAGTTTCATGGAGTTGCGTCCAGTTGCAATTTAGAACCAAGGCATAACGGCGTGTAAGTCGCCGCGACTGAGAAACTTTGCTCTCTGTGACATGTCGATGACATGTTATCAAGCTTCTGAAAATCGTTTTGGCTCATAATGTGCACATGGGCACGGCTGCGTCATCTCACTTGATCGTTGGCAAAAAGAGATTGTTGGACGAGGAGAGCCTCAACTCGGAAGCAGTGTTGGTGAGACAAAATTATGATTATTGTTATCATTACCCGGGTCATACGAGCCATTCCGACGTGCGGATGCATCGAGTGCTTCCTAACATTTATAGAGACACAAATAAATTATTTTCTTCTTGTTGGTGGACTGCTGTTGGTCGTGAAAGTAGTGGTTCCGACTACCGACTTGTCTGTGCTATTGCCGGCCATAAACAGCTTTTGCCATTGAACAACATGGTTCTGTAGAAAATGCCACATTTGAAATCTTGCAAGTGTTGTTTGCTACGTCAAGTAGCGCATGAGTCATGTCATGTCTAACATGCTTCATGTGACATGACAGTCTCGAGCATGGACATGAAGACAAGAACAGATGAATCTAATGTGTCTACAGATGAGCATTATTGTTGTGGACCACGTGATGCATCTGCTCACATGTGAATAAGAGAAGAGAGTGTGGTCAGGTGTGCTAGCAGAGCGACAGGAGAGGTTCGAGTTACGCCAGAGGAAGACGAAGAAGACTTGCTTGCTGCTTTGTAGGCAGCAACTGAAAAAGAGGCAAGAGATTTCCTTCAAAAATAGCTCACTTTTATTTTGGTGTCTCTGAGTCAGCGACCCTTGCTTCACTCCTCTGTGCTTCTTTCGCCAGCGTCTTCGTCGTCAGTCTCACAGTAGACCAGTCGGAGCTTCCTTCTGGATCCATCACTTGCTTCCGCCATACGCTGACTACTTCTACTTCTTCGAACTACTTCTTCTTGAGTCCTTGTTCCATGGACCACTTTTCACTCACTCTTTCACTTCTCCAGGCACATACGAACCGATGTACCTACAACGATGAAATATTCTTCTTGACACATCAATGTAAACGCGCACATAGTCTCGTGCCTCCACTGTACTCCACTCACTCTAATGTAATCATGACAATTCTTCACTGAAAATCATCCAAATGAAAACCCTAAATATGAAATTGTCTTTGTAAAACGTATTCATCATATTTTAATAGTCTAAATTTCATCCCATTAAATGAATTATTCTCAAAGCACTATACAAAAACATTGCGATTTTTTTATAGCTAATCCGTTTCCGTATGCTAATTCAAAGTATTATTATTTGCTATTTATTTGAAACCTGCTTGGATTCCTTGGACTACTGAAACGATGATGGGTTAAGAGACTTATGAATACTCTTTAGAATGATTTTACGTCTTTGTTTGACATGAACACAGTCATATTGAGGTGGGAGATATCAAAATTCATGTAAAGCAAGAAGTTTCGTGATCATTGCAGAAAGTGGTAGTTTAGTTAGTACAGTTCTTTCTTACTCATTGGAGGACCAACACGTTGCATGGGATGCAGAACGGGTCCCAGGCCCGGTCCCAGCAGAGAGGCATTCTGAGACGGAGTGTTTGGGTTTGCATACAGAAAAGGTTGTGCTATTGCTACTTGCTACCCGTACACAATTCAAGCTCCATGTGCCGTCGTTTCATGTTGAGATTGAGTTGCTCTGACAGCCGACCATTGCTTAGACTTCAAAAGATATACATTAAGCCCATTACGAGAGTTCAAGTATGTGCAAAATGCAAACTATGGACGTCAAAGTAAAATGTAGACTGGCATCTCGAGTCCAAGTCTACCATTTTCGTTTGGCATCGTTTAATCCTTTGTTTACAGTGGCTTGTGATGACCATTGAATTGAAAGAACGGTTGATTAATTGATGCAATTTAATAAAAATGAGGGTAATATTTGCAATATTGCGAAAATAAAATCATTATGGGAAATTAAGGATTTCTTTGATGCTTGACTCGGTTCTGCATTTCAGGACTCTGTGATAGTGTATTTACTATTTCCACTGTACTTGAATCAATAGGAATGCAAATGCATGATGCATTATATATCGTTGGAAGTGCATTGGTCATAAACGGTACAAAGTTTGCATTTCTTGAATGTAGTTTTGTTATATGATTCGGATTGCAAATTGAGTTCGACCTCGATCTCCAGTGGCTTACCATTTGGTTGTAAAAAGAATTTTACGAGCTTGAACCTCTACATTGTCGCTTGTAATCTTGTCCTTTGGGTAGGTGCTACAAGGATTTGGAACCTCAAGTAGCCTAAGTAGTTGTATAAAGTATAAGCAGGTAAACTGAAGAGTGTTGTGTTGATTAAAGCCGGTTGAGCTCAACGAGGCAGAGAGACGAAGGACCAGGCTACAAGGCAGCTTCATGCTATGCAGTGGTAATGGTGAGCCACAAGAGTGTTCATATTAGAAGATGAGAGCTCAGCCATGTATGACAGCATAACAGAGAACTCATGTCCGTTCTTGAGCGATAAGAGGGGCAAGCAGTTCACTGCAAATTGCTAACTTGGTCTTCCGAGACACGAAAATGTCCTGACTGGCCAAGTCAACGAGACACTTGTGGCCGGTTGTGGTGAGCCCATGAGGTATGTTGTGTTGGGCTTGGACAGTACAGAAGCAGAAGAGATGACTTTTGTGACAAGTTCTTTCTGTCTCGTGGAATCCGTGAGAGATGATGTGAGTGAGTAGAGAGTGCATGTAAGCTCCGGGCACTTGTTTGTGTTTCTCGCGACGGGGACAGGAGTTAGGAACTCCATGTGCGAATAACTTAGTAGTCCTTGTTTGTATTCTACTCATTAGAATGATAAAGTGGATTACAAGCAAGCTGAGCAATGTAGGGACACGTCAGTTTTACCTGGAGAGGCCACATTCTTCCTTTTGATTGACATTTAGGGAAGGACCGCGTAAGCACACAGGACAGGGAGATGAGAGACTTGATCGCTATCCATCATTTGCTCAAGTAATGAGATCATTCATCTTCATTCCGGGCACAACTCATTCGTCTTTGCTCCTCACTAACTGCTACAACTCAATCAATTCCATTGGCAGATTACAATGAACAGCCACTGGCTCCTGTCTCTCATCTTTCCTTCTTCTCCTCCCATTTGTCAATACCATTTTCAATAATAATTACATCCGCAGAATTTGTCTGGAATGTGATCGTACGACCAGTGGCGATACTATTATTATATGCCGTTTAAATATTCTCCCTCTCTGGCTCGTTACGAAGAGTCGAGCCAAGAATATCTCAAATTTCTATTTCGTTTTCGTAAAATATTTACGTATGCATAGGATTTTAAAAAATCTAGTTGCAATGAGAATCCTGGCATGTAAAGTACCTTTCAATTAGATGAAGATGTTGTTCATTGTTCAGCATCGACAACAAAAACAAAGAATGTGGCTAATTGTCCCAAGTTAGTGAGTCATTTTTGGCTAAAATACAACAATGCTGAATTGTTAATAGCTTCAAAGTAAAGGTCATGTCACCTAAAAAGTTTTATTATATAGAATTTACGTTCTCTTGGCTTCTTGGTGGTCTTTTTGGTTGCTACGTATTCCAAATTACCAGTCATCTACTGAGACTGTTATCTGTTATATTAAGGAAGAAGATTAAAGTGAGGACTGCTTAGCTGATACTAATTTCTGTTTATAATTGCTCAATGCACAAAGAAAGCTAATTACCTTTCAAAATGTACAATGTATAATAATATGAAGATGTAAAATGCCTTGGAAAATGTTCCCGAGTGGTTAATCATGCTTTCGATAATTATGCCTAGTCCATTAGACGATCTTGCTAGCTTGTCTTTCAAATATGCGTTTATAAGAACACAAATTTAATGCAAAGACCCTGGTTGTATTGCATTGTGAAAGAATTAATTACAAAGGTCGTGAATCGCAAAAATGGTTTTTAAAGGTATTCAAGTGAACCGGACGCAACACAGCACAGGTGTACTGTACAAAACACAAGTTGGGAGATTATCGAACTAGTGGTGGAGGTTTTTGCAGAGCCATAATATTTTAGTTGTAGTACGGAATTCTAGACAATATAGAGGATGTTGAGTGTGGAACAGTGAAGATGAGTTAGTGCAAAAAGCAAGCCAAAGTTATCAAGATTTGAAACCCAAGAAGATGAAGTAGTGGTTAGTATTGTAGTAAAGGAGAAGGTAAGAGCGAGCAAGAGGAAGTGAACAAGCGATGGAGAGCCGATAGTTTTTTGTCATGGACTCATCTGGGAGCGGGTGATGGACTGGTGATTGGATGAGTATCAGTCTAAAGTAATAACCCCCCTGGACTAGAGCTAATGGTCATAAAGGTTCTAATGCAGAAACCGAGGCGGACCTCCGCTATTTCCCGGGGTAATTGAGCGAACCGACTCACGGTATCACTGCTCACTTCTCTGTCTGCAGTTAAAAGCTGTGTCTCTGACATGAAGGAAAGGTCTCACTTCGCCTTGTATACTAATGCACTAGTACGGCAAGTTAGAGTTAGGATAGTTAGGCGTACGAATCACATAGGTGCAAAAGCACAAATGCACATTCAATTTCTCGCTTTCCGGCTCAACATATTTCTGTATTTGGGAAAAAGAGCTCACTCAAGAAATAGAGAGAAGGGAACTGGCATGTCATGTCCACTTATCAGCTCACCTCATCTTTGCGTGATGCTATCTTCAAGTTTATCTACCTCTGACTGCCTTAACACTTATAAGTTATAAGTCAGGCCCTGTCTTTGCTCATCCTTGGCTCCTATTTGTACTAGTCGTGCACATCCACACACCGTTCCTAGCGGCGAACGCTATGAATGACCCGTGTCAATTTTTATGCACCGTCGCATCGGACAAGCCTCGTCGTCCATGCAACTAGGAATTCCTCTTCAGTTTATAGCCTTTCTCAACTGTGATTCACGTGTGTTGAGCAGTTGATAGGATTTTAGATGTTATTTTCGATATGTTAGTACTGTCAATGGCTCATAGTCCTGGCAAAGTGCGAATGGTCGCACTCCCAATGACTTCAAAGACCTTGTTCCCACTATCACAACACGAGAACAAGAGTGCTCATCCTCAAGCCAACGATCCAGGTGTTGATAGATGAGAATTTGCTCCTTTTGTGAACTAATTCATTCTACTACTGCGATGCTTACACAGTACAAAGTCTATAGCTCCATGATAGTGTCTCATACTTACATCTTGTAGAGTTGAACAAGATCCTTATAATGCCATAATGCGTTACAAGTTACAACTTTGAAGAGAGAAACAAGACATGTTAGTAGCAAGTAGCAAGCGTCTTTTTCATCTATCTATCCATTATTATAACTTAAAGCAGTTTAAGATGTTTTGGCATTCCTGACTTTTTAAGCCAAAATGACAGAACAAATGTATGGCAACAATGCAAAAAGTGCAATTCTGAACCTCTGAAATGCTAATCTAGTCAAACAATCCAATTTTCTCCGCTTTTGTAGTACTAAGAAACATAATATTAGTTACTTGTACTTGTACAAAAATTTCCGCTTCTTTGTGCACGTTCCACAACGCTGCTATCCTGATGATACATGTGGTCGTTATGCTGTAGCTCGTGGGATTCTTTGCAAACCGCAAATTTTCCAGCTCTGACGTTGTCTCGTAAAAAAATATTTGAGATTTACGGAACTATCATTTACAAAGTCCGGTTTTATATTTCAATACGATAGCAACCTACACTATATATAAATGATCGTAGATTTAGATTTTGGTTATTAATTATGGTTACCATGCAGTTTTTCACGCAACTTACGCATGTATGAATTTTATTAGAAATAAGAAACAATAGCTAAATCTCTATCCCTAGTACGATATAAATTATAATTAAAAATAAAAATAATAAAAGAGTATGACTGTACTTTTATGATTGGAAGGCAAAAGCTCAACTCTAAAAGCGTATAGCATTTGACTGATCCATCTGTTGTAATGCATGACTATCGATTGTGAAAATCACACAAGTTCAATTTAGAGAGTTGTACGTATGCATGTTTTTCTAGAATGATTGTCTAAATAATGTTGTATATAGATTTGAAGAAGCTGCTCAATTAAAGTGCTTCGTAAACTCAATTAGGCGGAACAGAAAACCAACAAAATGGAGCTTGGGTGCATTTTATGACAGAGGAAATGCATAATGGTGTTTATTGCCGTCATTGCGGACCGGTAAGATGGTCAGGACTCTCTGATGTGGAGCATTAAGCACGAGCCACTGCACTCAAAAGTTGCTTTTTCCAACTTTTTCATTCATTTTTCCATCTCTCCGTCTTCCCAGTTTCATTCTGATTTGTGCAGAATGCGTGGATTTCTTCATTGGGTTCTTCTGGTCTGCGTGCTGTGCTCACGCTCAAAGTGCAAGTCTTCTTGTTTACCTTTAGTCAAAGTCTGGGGAGTACATATGTAATAGTATTTGCACTTTACAAACGTTTCAACATCGATACAACAACACGTTCTCATCCAACACTTTTTTGCACATTTTCTACTAGTGAATCTGCTCCTGTTTTGCTTGAGAAGCTCAAACTGCCGGTCAGTAGCTATATAAGCTTTACAAGCGCCGCACCGCTCTTTATATTTACTAATACATATACACTCGGATCTTTACTTTTGATGCTTGATTGCCTCATCTACGCACAAACTATTATGGCTCAACAGTTTTGTACTCGTAAGTTAAAATGCTATACGTTTTTACGCAGTTGAAAAGGGAATGAATTCAGGAGGGAAATGCTACTGTAATATTAAATTAATAGTTTATTGCGTAGTATATGTTTATTATTATTGGTGTAAAGTAGGAGAAAATTGGGTTGTTTGGTTGTAGTAATCCCATTAAGACAATTTCTTCATAAAGGAGTAATTTGCATGATTTCCAAGAGGATTATTTTGTACTCGAAGGCAGGATTAAGGTAGTGCGATTGTTTGGAATCCGAATGCATAATTGAAAGAAGAATACACATTGTATTATGGGCTCTGTTGTTCCAGTCATCTCACATATATAATATGTGTAATATACTTAAGAATGAAGAGAGCTTGAGTCTGATGACTTAGCAAATGAAGGAAAAATGAGCGACCGGTAGGACAAGATTCATTACAACACTCATTCATTAGCTGATAAACAATCTTTGCAAATTTAGGCAAGCTGGTTTACGCAGATTTACTACACTACTTCAACCCTTCTCTTTTTTGTACTTTTTCACTCGTTTCATTCTGCTGCTTTCGGAGGAGCAAAGCATTAAAAGAAGAAGTGGAGAGGATTTTAGCATAGAAGCAGCAAAAAGACCATATATAAGCATGGCAATTGCCACTGTGTATGCATGTGTGTGGGTCCCAAAGGGATGTTTGATACGGATCTTAGGAAGGTTATGCGTCCCACGTCCTTACCATTTCTTCCGTTAAGTGTACAATTTACTTCAAGTTGAGCCGAATGGCAGGAGGACCAGAGAAAGAAATAGGAGATGAGAAAGAAAACTGTGTGCAAACGACAGAAGAAGCAACCGGATTCTGCCAAGGAACCAATAAATCAAGACTCATTTGTTATTGCATTCACCTGCGTCCACCTGTTGAGTCCTTGTTTCACCTGTCTTCACAGGAATTTTTGGTTGCTACCGTCGTCGAGAAGCATAGGAACACAAAAAAGCCCACCCGTGCCCATCTTTCCTGAACTTCATTTCTATTGCCATAATTACTTTTCAGCTTGGCAGAGAGTCGTAATGGGAAATACATACGTCCACATTGTTTGTGACCGCTCCTGTGTCATAACAAGTTGATCCCACAAGAATGGTTTGCTTTCATGTAAAACAACGAAAAAATAACTGAGCGTCAACGTTTGAGAAATGAGGAGAGTTGCTCTCCAAGAATGTGACTGCGTAGGCAGTTTTGCAAGAAACTCGAGCTTTGCTTTTCTTACGATGTATACGACACGTCTTCTTCTTCTCTGCTTCCTCGTTCTCCTCCGCTCCTCCTTTCTTTAATGCACTCGTTTCTCGCAGTCTATAAGTAGTAAGTCGGAGTCGTACACTCAGACGACACAGTTAAAAAAAATTGAGAAAGAAAAAGCAGTGCCCTGGAAATATTCTATGTGGACATGTTCGGTTAAGCCAATGGCTCCATTTCTCGTGGGCGAAGCCCAACCAAGCGGTCGCATTATACGAATATGTTGGCGTACTGAGGTAATTAGTTACGGGATACTCTCCCTCTTCCACTACTGGTCTTATGTATGTCTCGTCTTTCTCTTCTAACAGTCACATCAGACCCATACCATACCCACCAAACAAACCAAATAGTGGATTGCAAATTGAAAACTTTACTCTAATATGTCTACGTTGTTCTCTACATTTTTGTAATGCTCAAAATCCTATTATATACTTCCATAGTTTTTTCCCTTACTTTGTATTATATGTTTTCCGAAAAGCATTTCCTATTGCCCCAATTTAAATTGTACAGATGATTAAGTAGTATCTTATAATAGACTGATCTTAAATAAGAGGACATGCATGGTAATTGGAGTTTGGAAATAGATTGAGATGAACGTGAATGAGAACGCTGTACCTTTGGATCATCAAATCACCATCACACATTATTTATAAAGATGAGTAATGGTGGCAGTTTCTAATTACACACGGGGAAAGTATTGTAATGACGCAATGAGAACAATTGCATGAGCTGGTGTCATGCTCGTCATGTCCTATTCGTCAAGGGAAGAAAAGTGATTCTGCAAGTAACGAAGATGAAGTTCCCATTGAACTGATGTTTTACAGTTTCATTGAACAGATGACAAGTTCATAGTACATGCATACAATGCTCTCAATGATTTTTTTTACAGTAGATCTTATTCTTGTTCTTCATTTATTTTCATGAAGGAGCAAGGTTATAATTCGATCAGTGACGTGCTGGGAAGTGAACCTTCTTCATCACGGACTGTCCCTATGTTTAGGACGCGTGATACAATAAGGTTGACTCTGCAGAAAGCAAAGTGCAAGCATTTTGCTTGCTAAGAAGAGGTGGGCAGCTCGTAAAAATGCTAATTAGCCGTGAGCGATGAGGAGATAAGAGGCGTTTACGACGAGTCCTCTGGTTGCCACACAAATTAAGACATTGCTGCCTGCTCTCTGTCGCCTTGTGAGTGTTGTGAGCAGTCCCGTGTGCATTCCTTCCTCTCGTAATGGACACTAGCCTGTCCACACAAATGTTCAATTGCCCACCTCATCTGAAAGTGCATGAGGAGATGTCAACGAACATACGCTTTGTTTCTCTGCACTTGAGCATTTGGACAAAACGAGTTGTGCTTTTTAATGACTGAACAAAAGTGCTGGTTTCTAGTTATCTCCTGTGTCCCCTGCCCAGTTGAAGAAACCACAATAACATCTTCCGCTTAATATGTACTACATGTTATGATACAAACATTCTTACTCTCCCTTTGCTTCATTCCTGTTTCATCCTATGAAATGCAGGGAGAGATCATCCTTTTAAGACTATCATGACAAAGAGCAGCGACCACCGGAGAGTTACAAGGAGGAAAGAGTAAGCACTGAGCCATACGACTGACAGAGTTCCGCTCAGGATCATCATAAGAGATTTTTTCAAACTTTGCTCTTTTCTTTTGTGTTTTGCGTATATGGAATCCGTAAGCAAAAGCCGTAGACGTTTTTTCCGGTGTGTGCCTATGCAGACTCCTTAGGCAAATGTGGAAGTAAACCGACATCAACTTGTCCAGATGACTGAAAGATATAATTATAAAGGAGCATATGCTCAAGTTTTCTATCAAATTAACAATTATTGTTGTAGCGTTGCTTTTGTGTTCACTTGTTGGTTGTTGGGCTCCGGGTTGTTGTATCCCTTGTTGTTCTCCTGCCGGAGCAACTAACTCCTTGATTTGCTTGAAACGCGAATTGTGGACATACCTGTCCAAAACCACTCCGTCACTCTGAGAGTGAGAGTGGAGTTGAGAAGGACTCCCTATTTTTTTCAGTTTCAAAGAGTGAGAGTGAGAGTGAGAGTGACTGGTTCATTG
>JABASF010000098.1:0-70115 GCA_019776145.1 Harlomillsia oculata | reverse complement strand
ATGTATACTTTAGAGAAAATGATGAGAAAGTCTAACTGCTTGATTCCTCTCCAATTTTGTAGAATTTCATAACTTCTTCAGCCATGGTTTTGACTGCAGCCCAGGTTTCTTCACCACTTGGGACGATTTGGTCAGTAGGCAAAATGAAACCGTATCTTCCAGTATCTCTAAGTTCGTAACAGTAGGAAAACTTAATTCCAGCGGTGCCTTTAGCATAATCTTCGCTACCACCCGCCGCAGCGTACAAGAGTTCAGGAGAAGACCCAGCTTGGTATTCCGTGCCATGAACAGCCTTGAGAGATTCCACAGCAGCGTTAGCAATGGTCATCAAGTCTTCCTTATCTTCCAATGGAACATTGTCATATCCCCAAGGAGTAAAGAGCATTTGAGAGTAACTGTGGAAGGTCAAGAATAATTTGAACTGCTCTCGGTTCTTGTACAAGTAATCTTGTGTAGTTCTGATTTCCGGCTCGGATGCAGCTTTAGGTCCACGGTAATTTTGAGCGCATGGATTATTGGACGTTCCCTTCCCACCCCATTTGTACTCGAAATTTCGGTTGGGGTCTACGCCAACGCAACCGAAAAGACCTGCAAATGGTCCGTTACGGTTACCTGATCTTGTTTTTCTCCACATTCTGTCTCCAGTGTGAGAAAATTCATAACCGTCTGGATTCATGTTGGGAACAATATACCATTCAAAAGCGTCTACGACTTTGAAATTGGACTGATCTCCACGTACAGCAGTCTGGATAATTTCATTGGCCATGTAGGTAACAACGGCAGGTGAAATCCATTCACGGGCGTGAATGCCTCCGTCAATCCAAATGGCGGGTTTGTCCCTCTACTCCTCCTGTATTTATTCTGATGACTTTCATGTCACGACCTTCCGTACTCTTACCGTACGATTCGACCTTGACAATGGCCGGGTACTGTTCTGCCATGGAATCCATCCATCCTTGAATCTAATAGACACAATTTGTTTCATACGCAATCTAGCGTAAGTGCATAATCATATCATATAAAGACTGAATTCATACTGTTGAAAGTCGATGATATGCAGTCCAAGTCAACCCCGAATCCTTCCTGTATTCGTGTTCATTGGATTTCCGTTCGCGTTCAATCTTACTAATCACAAAATTAATGAATGTTAGATTTTTGCAGTTTTATATATGAAATTTTGAAACCTTGAACTTCATAGCGTAAGGTCTTACGTTTGAATGTCCACATCGACAACGTCATAAGGAATACGAAGGAATTCGAATACATTCTTCAGATTCCTAACTTGCTCAGGACAAACAAGAATGTCGGCCGGTGCATTCTTATTTGGAGGCACGAAAAAGTCCAAGCTCCCAGTTTCATAGAGAGCATTAATTACATTGAATGCAGTGCCGTTGGACACATCAGCTCGAATGACATGATACCTAAACAAACATATGAAAATGAAAAAATGTATTATTATAACAATAACACATCAATCTTATTAACTGACTAATAAAGTTAACCAATTAGAAAGGATCGATACCCTTCGTATGACTTTGACCGTCCGTTCAAAGTCGAGAAAAGGCATGTCAACGTAGGAAGAATGTAATTCAAAGGGCTACTGAGAGCCGCGAATGAAACAGCGTGCTCCATACTAATGAAGCTTCAACGTCCTTTGTGAAAGTTGAAGATGGTCACCAAAATCAGTTGTGGTCTGTCTTTTTATAGAACCAACATTAATTGTTTGTCTTGTCCTCATGACCGTGAACCTGAGGAACACGCAAGTCACAACAGCTTTAAGCAGTTGACGCAAAAACTTTCTATATGCATGCTTTCTCGCAACAATAAAGTACGACTTTCCGAACAGTGAAACAAGAACTTGTTCATGTCTAATGACTATGACACATTTCTCATTTCCTCTTAATTAGCTAAGTGTAGGAGCAAACCTCTGCTGCATCAAATTAGAGACAATATGTTTTGCCACTGGCACAAGTGTTGTTAATTACCAGCGTAATGGATCACAAACACATAATGCATGCTAATTTGCTAATCTGTAAAATACGTAAACTAATGTATGTAATAGACTATAGACACGAAAAAAAGCATTCATGTATTCATGTAATGAGTGCACTCAGGATTTTATTTTTGCACACATTTTTATAAAAAATAAAAAACAGTTATGAGGCTTTAAAACGTTAACTTTGAAGTTTGAACACTTTAAAAATTAATAAAACCCATTGTCTTTCAAAGATGATAAAATTGATCATAATAATCCCAAAACACGCGCATATTATAAAAACATACTATTTCCAAGCACAGAATTCCAGGTAACCATTCTTATCATAAAAACAATTCTAGACTAGTCACCATTATGTATCTAAAGTACGTATTGCTGAGACTTTTCTATCTTTGTACTAAAAAGCGTGTATTTTCCATTTTGATGTACTTTTATTGACACACATGCTTTTCCTAATTTGACCATCACATAATTCACATTACATGGTTAAGCCAGGCCCCTAATCCCTAATCTGAATCTTCTTCATCCGAATATGACTCGGAATCTGAATGCCCTGATATTTCATAATTACTATCACTGTCAGCATTCGATTCACTTTCTGCTTCATCTTCGTCACCCTCAGCTTCGTATTCCGATCCCATTTCGACGTCATTTTCATCGTCACCTTCATCCATATCCACATCCTCTTCGTCATCTTCATCTTCATTTTCGTATTCTACTTTCATTTTGACGTCGCTTTTAACCTCCTCGTCTTCGTTGTCGTCATCTCCACTCTCTTCCGCGTCTTCATGAACACCATTTGTAATAGAAACTGCATTTGAGGCTGTTTCAGATTCATTGTCTTCAAGCTCGTCTTTGTCTAGCTCTTCTTTCAATTGAGCGTCCGATAGCAAGGGAACCCAACGGAGATGTTCTTCTTGAATGAATATACGACTCTTGTTAATGCTTTGCTTTGCTAAATACTCGTTGACAACTTTCCAATCAACGGCAAAAACCCATTCATATTTTTTCTTCCGTTTTTTCTTTTTCTTCTTCTTGTCCGGCGTTTCACTTTTGACATGAACTGCAAGTACTTGTTGGAGGAAATTGAGGTTTCTTAAGGTAGTGACAACGTCTTCCGGAACCATGCCAGTATGTTTACAAATTTCCTACAACGCCAAATACATAGCGTATAGCCAAACCTATAAAATGCATTGTTCTGTACTTTAACTTTTAAAGACGTCTTACGTTTATTGTGAGTGACGTTTTGGATCGGTTCTGGAGGAATTCATGACAAAAGTCCAGCATACGACACCTCCAATATTTTTGGTACGCTAATTCACCCAAATCAGAGAAGGGTCTTTCCGGAGAGCCTAGCTTGCCTTCTTTACGGGACAACAGATAAGCTAAAAACGAATAAAATAATATAACAAATAAAACTTATCCGAACAGGTTCTGAATCATCATAAAAATGTTCAACTTACATATGTCAATCAAAAATTCACCATATCCTCTTCGTTGAAACTGTGGCAGATTCATGATGCATGACAAATTGTTGGGTCCCAAATCGCCTTTTTGTTTTGAAAAATAGCCAATAAGATGATTTCCCTGAAGCAAATCAGTCCGAATACAATTAATATTAACATTTCGTGAATGACGTACAACAGTAAACTACTAAATATAAATACGGGTCTTACAAACTTATTATTGTACGTCAACACATAAAAATTAAATGGTTCAACATCGTAGTATAAGGTTTTATGGTCCAGGAATAGTTTCGATAGTCGGCATAAATTCACGCAATAACTTTTGTGCTTCGATGCATCAACCTATAAACAAATAAAAATTGAAATCGGTTCCGTTCAATACAAAAATGCCGATTTTAATAAAGTTTTTTTCTGTTCACCTCAAAAACAGATAACTCTTCTATTTCATTATCAATCTGACGGGATTGTCGAAACATTTCCATTCCTGGAGGATGAAACATTGTACATTTGTTCCTGTGTCGCTCCCATACAAACTTTGTCTTCATATATTGAAGACAAAACTCGCAAACGTATAATTTATACAATCTAAAAAACATTAATGCAACATGAATCTTTTCATCTTTACCCAAATTGGATTACGTCATCACAACATCCGAACTCTTACTTTGAATATTCCTCAGGGTAAAACGACGAATACCAAGTAGTAACCTCATATTTGCCAATTTGAATCACTTCTGGAGATCGCACACCAACATTGGCTTTTGCCGTCTTAGGAGATGTTAAAATAGAAAACGCGTTTTCCGAATTCTCTCCAAGATCCTGGAAAAATTAGGAATACACCTTTCAATTCACATAAGAATCCTCCAATCAAAAAATTGTAAAGTTGAATAACACATTCATATTTACATTTTTGGCCATCACGAGAGCTTTTTCATAGAATTCTACGTCACTATCAGAAACATCTTCGAGACCTTCAGGTTTGGAGTCATTCCTTTCTTCACTTTTAGCGCTAGACAAACGTGCTGTCAACAAACATACAGTAGCATAGGTAAGTTGAGTTTCATTTCATCAAAAATTAATTGGCAAGAGCACGATAAAACTGAATTTACGTCGTTTCCGAGGACGGCTTCTTGAGACGGAAGCTGACTTCTTTGTACTTGATTTCGATGAGGTAGACGCGGACGCGTTCGTGTTCTTGGGTTTCAACTTGGATCGAGCTTCTGGGGAATACCTTTTAGCTTTGGACAAAGTCCGTCGGGTTCTCAAACCTGGACGATCTCGACTCATTTTGGGCTTAACTTTAACCATATCTTATTCCAGTACCTGGTGTACACAACAATCAATATCAAACATGAAATCATGAATTTCATTACAAATACAGTCAAACTTTTACGTACATGGTAAACGTAAAGAACGAACATTTTCATGCAAAGTAATTAAAATAATCCTTACATTCAAACTGATACGTTACAAAACATGTATATGTTTAGTAACGTTCTCCATTATCCAATTTAGAGTGACGAATTCATCCGTTTTATTAAACAGTCTTTCTTTCCACTTCTCTACCACTACAGCCAATCTACGAAAAGAAACAAGGAAAAACGCCATTTACAACATTTAAAAACCTTCCAAAAATGCTAAAATTGTTCCATCCGACATCCAGTGACATTTAAACACTCTTAAAATGTCCTAAATAAATTAAATAATCGTTCAGAATTTAATAATCTAAAAATAACCTTGTCTTTTTCGTTATCACAACAATGGAATGCCTTATAGTCATAAAACCACCTGTTGGGAGGATTGGCGGAAGGGCGCCCAAACGGCCCACTTCCTCTTTGAGCTCCCAAAAGGTTAAAATAATGATTCAAAATCAGTACAAAAGTCACTCAAATCACAACTAACAAATTAACCCACACTTTACAACAAACTTAACAACTAAAATTAACAAAATAAAACAACTAAAAAATATTTTAAACAAAATGGAACGCAAACCAGATTGAGCACGAGTTTTGTGTACTACAAACCTCGAGCGTAAACAACCCGCACGTTTTACTATAATACGCACACGTAAGCCTAAAATGCTACGTCACACCCATTATTACGTAATTTATTTTACACGTTTCAAAATAATTCAAAACGTGCAATAAATTCATAAAATTATGGAAAACACTTACCTTTTTAATATTCTACCAGATGACCATTTCGAAAACCTATACACTACGACTATATGGAAAGACGAACACGGAAAGACACTTGCGTGTATTTTGGCTTGCTGATTCTTGTGTTTGGCTTTTTTGCTGCTAAGCTGCTGTAACAACAAAATCCAAACCTGTACAAAACGCAACCATGCCGTGTAACTGTATTTCCCACAATGCTATGCAATGCCTTTAACATTTAGCTTTATAACGTTTTTTTTTGCATTTCCAAATGCGAAAGCTTTAGTGAATTCAGCATTGTTGGCTTTTATATGACTATACGGACTATTATACCCAAAAACCTAGACTTGATTGTTGTATGAGCCAACAATGAGCAAAAAAGTTCTATATTCTATACACAATTCCAAAGGAAGAAGTCGTCAAGTCGTCATTCTTGTTTTCTCACACACACGCTTGTAAGAATTATAAGAGGCATTTCTGCTTCAATTTCAATTTTCAATGGCTTTTAAAGCCTTTTTGTCTCGTTCATAGTCATGTCATTGATGTCATATCTGATACAACAACGGATGGATCATTTCAATAAATTGATCAAGATTTTTGAAGGAACATGAAATGCGTCAAAGCGTTACGTGCATTGTTGTAGCATATTAAGTTATATTTAAAGGGACTCAACAAGAACAACAGGAAAACACTTGAGATTCACATTATTTGGGATGACCGGATAAGACAAAGGCTTTTACACGACGACGAAAAGCGAACGATAGATTTTTTTGTCCTATTGTCACGCTGTCACATCTTGCATGCATTTCCATTTTCATGGTTATCAAAGGTCTAGTTGAGGTTCGGGTTGAGGGTTGAGAATTTCTGAAAGTAAAATGAATTATCTATGAATATTGACTGTCTGTCTCTTCTAGTTTCCGCAGTAAACGATTAGACCTACAGTGTAACTTTGATGTTCTGAGAAGCATCCGTTTCAAAAATCAATATAGGATGAAGGCAAAGCGATGTATCCAGACTTTCCAGACCTCGGAAAAGGTTTCATTATTTTACATTTCCAGAACTTGATATCTGTCGAACGAAATGACGAACAAACCACAAAACCACTTCATGTTTATGCAAGACATTCACATTGGGATTGTGGCATTTGAAGTCTTTTTAAATGAATACAATTTACAATTCAATGCTCAGGAAAAATGCTTTTGTACATGATTGAATAGGCGTGATAAGAATGCAGAAGGAAATGACATCATGACATGGTTCTGTTTTATGCTTTCTTTCGTGCGTGTCAATAATACGATGTTTATGTAATTCGTGACACGTGTAAGGTATCGATGGAATTCATGGAATCATGAAATGCGCATGGGGCTTACTTTTACGGAATTATTCTATTGAAAAGCTTCCATAGTTCATTTTAAAGTGCATTTTTAAGTATCTTTTGTTTAAGTACATGTGAAATGAAAATGATAAGGGTTTATTGGTCATTGACATTTTTTTTTCAGTGCAAGTGTACTAATGATAAATGATAATATTATGGGTTTAAAGCTTAAACATTCTTGGTCTTTAACAGTGGTCATTGACTTTTATTGAGAAGGTTCGAACAACGAACCCAAAAGTCCTTTGTCTCGGACAGGTATAAAAGGACCGCTTGACCTTCAAGGGTTGACCACTTGTTTGCTAGTCACTGAGGTGAACTTTCCGCCGGTTCTGCCTGCTGATTTCTACGTTCAAACGGAACATAGACAATAGACGGTATTTTTTTCTACAATTTTCAAAATGTGAATTTTCTTTTCTTGAAATTTGGCTTGAAAATGAATTGGCTTATAGTTTCATTTTAGGTATTCCGAGCTGCAAGAAACCTTCGATCACTCTCATAGGCATTGAATCAATTTACTTGTTCAAAAAGTAAGTATACACAGGTACACTCAAATTATACTTACGAAGTTACTCAGTGTCTTTATTTTTCGAATTTGTAATCGTTCTGTGAGTGGAATGGAATAGTGGAAGTTGTTCAATTCATTATTTGAATATTTACATTATTGTTTTTTCTTATCATTAAACAGGCATTTCCTAAATAAGCAGAACCATGAACCCGCAGCAGGTCATACCATTGGCTTGGTCACCGATTGATCAAAAGTTCACATATCTTGTTCCCATCATTAACACGCCGGCGGGTGCTAACCCACCACCACCACCAAATGTACAGCAGCAGCAGCAACAGCCGATTTATTTGGCTTACATGCTCCCACAATCAGATTCGAGCACGAATTTCCCATCTTGCTCTTCTGCTCCAACAATAATACCGATGAGCTCCGGCACATGTCCTGGTAATGTAGCAATGACTCCAAGTTCACAGTCGGTGACTAGCAGCAAGCCCGAATGCAGTTTACATTCACATCCACGGGAACAACAGACACAGGAAGACAACGGGAACTTGTCATGGGACGACGACGAAATTGACGTAGAAAGAATTAGGCTGGACGTAGCCAACCACCTCAGAAGGTCACTCCGTTTCGGTACACCGCAATTGACAAAGGCTGCCCAGACCCAGAACGATGAACCCTGTTACATGTGCTACATGTACAAGATGTACAATGTGATGGGATTTCAAAAGTTAGCATCGGATGGTTTGCTCCATGGGCAAATCTTCTTCATGATGTCTCAAAAAGTGGAGACGTACCTGGAAAACCTTGTTTTTCAAGGAATGATTCTTCCATCTCCGACGCAAGGTAAATACGATATAATAATTTTGATAATGCATTATCTAAGCCTCTAGAAGCGTCTAGTCTATACAAACTTGCCGTTGCGTGTCCGTTCACAATGTCCACACTGATTCTTGAAGATAAAAATGAATCGTTTTTCTTATTCCTTATACAGTACGGAATTCCGAATTGGAAGGAGAACAAGTTATGGCATGTAATGGATATGCCGTATGGACTGGACTTGCTCAGATGACCGATGACCCTTATTGCTTAATCGTTAGGAAGTCCATCGTCGATGGTATCATTGCTGAACGTGTCCTGACGGGGCAACCTTGTCCCGAAGGAGAACCAGAGAAAGGACTTTTCCTGCACCGTTTCAGAAGGCCAACGCACGACGATGCAGTTGCAGGGCCGTCAAACCAGACTCGGGCACCGGATAAGGTCCAAGAAAGGCCGCCAATGTTTCGTCGGCCACCCCCGGACCATTGCGTCTTGTGCAAAGCCAATGGAGAAAGTCACCAACAGTGTGAATCTCATGTTATTAGAGATGAAAATGGGAAAGTCACTTGCCCTGTGCTGCGAGCTTTGGTTTGTCCAATCTGCAAGGCTTCAGGTGACATAGCTCATACTCTTCAGTACTGTCCATTAAACAGAGACTGTCGATTTACCTCATTGCCTTTGGCAATAAGGCGTACCGCAACCGGCGTCCGTAAGATTGCACGCTATTGAACCAGTAATCAAGTTTGTGTTTTATGTTTCCAATGATTTTTTACTAGTCGTTATTACTAGTTTCACTCTTTTTTTCAATTTTGTTTTTATCGATGAATTACTGTTAGCAAGATGAATTAATTAAGAGTGATTTGTTTTTACATTATTTTTGTTTCAATGGATGTACTGAACGTTGAAATCTTGAAATCCAGTTTAATCAATTGACTTAAAATCCCAGTATTTTTGTATTTTACCATTACGATGAACTTACATACATGAATCGCACTATTTTTATTATAACATGCAATGTGATTGATTAATTGATTATACAGATTAACTTGTGACTCGCAATGTCGCAATAACCTTGTTCTTTATACATTGGGATTACATTGAATTTATGTGAATCGCCGTACGAATTTATTACATGTATTATGCTCACTGTGATTGCGATAATGAATTAAAAGCTGTTTTTGCGAATAAAATTCTGATGTGTGCGATTTAAAAGTGTGCGTATCTGAATTCTATTCCATGTCTTTTAGCAGTTTTTCATGTTTCATGTCTATAACACAACTGCCGCTCCGGTAATGTACGCAGACCATGACTAAATGCATATAGCATAAATTACATAATGCCTCATTTAGGCCACATTACAATAATTAGGTGCTCAAGCTAAAATTGCAGACTCATTCTTGACACACTGACAGTTGCATGATTCCATTAGCTTACTCGTATCAGACATCTTAAATTGAATGAGAACCACCAGATATGTTGTATAGGCCGCGATTATCTACGAATAAATATAGCACAATGAAACTAGAAACTCAATAAAATTCAAGATTTCATTAACTTATTCATAATAATGTGATAGTAATGTTATTTATGCCGTACTGAAGTGATGGTTCGTCGATTCAATCTAAAATAATTGCAAGGGTTTATTGAAAATGGGCTGTCATTCATAGACATGACTGCAGTTTGTATCTAGAATCGAACAAACCAATTAGCCATTTTCATCTATTCATGTGTTGAGCTTATTAAAAGCAAAAATGTTAGAATACAACCTTCGGTAAAAAGTCGTTAGGCACATTATTCGCCAATGACATTGCTTGCAAACCTGTAATGATGTACTGACCTTTGTCCTCCAAAGTAGACGCTTCCGAACTCAAGCAATAGAGCTCATACAAAAATAAAGCAATGCAGGAAACTGTGAAGATTGAAGTCATTGAATTCATTTGGAGAGAATATGTAATAAGTGCAAACGAGTAGGTCAGGACAGTAACAAAAAGTATCGTCATCTCGATGACAAGTTGTATGCCGAATACTTCATTGTATTGTAATGATAAACTCTGCATTATGGAAATATTATGTAAAATTTTGCTAAGGCTGCCTACGACATTTTTTGCAGATGTAGTGTTCGAGGTACTGGATTTTATCTGAAGGACAATATTATTAAGGAAAGCGGTGTAAATCCGCAAAAATAAAAGGTACCAAAAGCTAGATGTAATATGAATTACTTGTTGCAAGCCAACGAAGAACCAGGAGAAGAATGAATTCAAATAAAACCATGTTCCTGAATACTTTAATGCCAATGCATCAGCGTCTTTTCCGTCGAACCCACCATCATGCGATAATACTAAAACCATTAATATTTCCACAAAGGCAATTAATAAGCAAACGATAAAGACGACGAATTCCTTTTTACACCTCCCTTGAACAACCCGAAGATCCACGGGAGCCACACCCGGAATTTCATTGAAAGATCCCAGTTGACAAATATTGAATTTCCAGAAATTAATAAATTTTTCTGCAGATGCAATACCAAAAATCCGAAATACAGTAGTAGAAATACCAAAAATGAAAACCTGCGACATTGTTGTTACAATGTGAGTCTGCCCTTCTGTCGTAATTTTCAGTAGCGTTACGAAAAATTCTATAATGGTGTACGAGCAAAATGTAGAAACTATTATGAGACCAACACTATAAAATACTGGAAGACTCAAGAACGAAAAGCGAAGATGATTTTGATGCTTTTCTGACCTTTTGTACGAAACGGGAAAGTAACCAAGAAAGCGTACACAGAACAAGGGTAAATACGCAATTTGAATGAACTGATTTTCCATTGTTGGTTCCAAAGGTTGTTGTATGAAATGGGAAATGAGCAATACTAATTATTGAAAACTTTATGAAACAGAATTCGGACAATTCGGAGTGACCTAAGCCTAAGGTATGCCGTGAATAGAAAACCTGCATTAGCACTTAGCACACAAGCCGAAACACTTTTAGAATCATCTTAACTTTTTAATCCATTATCGTGTCATTATTATATTTATTCATTTCTTTCTGTGCCAAAGTCGGGATTAATTCGATTCAAGATGAAATAATGACGTCAGCCCGTTTATAATGGTCCTTTGAATCCAAATGTTGACACTTTCTGAAGCACTTGCATTATTTGGAAATTCCATTACTGATTTTTGTTGCTGTCGTTCATTCTAAATTGAATGAGAATCACTAGATACGTTGTGTACGACGCAATTATCTGACAAGAAAACAAGCAACTATAAGTAAATGATGTCAAACTCAATATTAAACAATTCGTTAATTTTCATATTAATTTTAGATGAAGTACTGAAGTAATGGCACGTCGATTCAATCTAAAATAATTGCAGGGCGTTATTGAAAATGGATTTCCGGTTAAAGACATGACTGTATTCTGTATCTGAAATCAACCAAAAGTCGATAACATAGTTAGCTAATCATTTTCCTTTGATCCGAAAAACGTTTTCTGAAACATGTATAAATGTGATAGTTTCAAACCTTTGATGCGAAGTCGTTATGGACATTTGACAACGACATTCTTTGCAAACCAGTAACAATGTACTCAGCTTTCTCTTCCAGATTAGTTGCTTCCGTGCTCAAGGAAAAGAGCTCATATGACAATAGAAAAGTGCATAAAATAGTGAACGTCAAAGGCAACAAACTAGCATAGTCCAGATTCACTCGTAGAGAGAAAGCGATAATACCAAATGAATATGTCAGGATGGTGATGAAAGTTACTGTCATCTCGATAAAAAGTTGTACACCGAATACCTTATTGTACTGTATCAATAGACTCTGCATTATGGAAATATTACTCAAGATCTTTTTCAAAACGTCTGCAACGATTATACCAGAATGAGTTTCTGAATCATTAATGATTTGAATCTGAAGGATGATATTGTTTAGGAAAGCTGTATAAATTCGTAAAAACAAAAGATACCAAAATATAGACGCAATATGAACAACTTGTTGAGAGCCTGCGAAAAACCAGCATATGTATGGTATCCAATAAACCCATGTTCCCTTAATTCCCTTGTACTCGGATTCGCTTTCCTTGGCCGCCTGCTCGTCACCGTAATGGTTTGTTACCAACACCAAATATAAAAGTAGACTGACAATCGAAATGAAAGCATACACGACAAAAATGTAGAATTCCCTTTTACCCCTCCTTTGAATACGGTGGAAACTCACAGGAGGAACATTCGGAATTTCATGGAATGATTCCAGTTGAAAAATATTGAACTGCCAAAAGTTGATAACTTTTCCTGTCGAAGTAATACCAAGTATTCGAAATTATAGTAGTGGAAATGCCGAATATAAATATTTGCGTCATTGTTGTTGCAAATTGTGTATGTCCTTCAGTTATAGTGTGCAATAACATTATAAAGAGGGCCACAATAATCAAAGAGCTAAGTGAGGAAACAATTATGAGACAAATGCTATAAAATACTGGGAGACTCGTTATAGAGAAGCTAAGATGATGTTGATGCTTTTCCGGCGTTTTGTATGAAACGGGAAAGTAACCAAGAAAGCGTACACACAACATGGGTAAATACGCCGTTTGAATTAACTGACTTTCCATAATATTTTGCTGTTGGATTCACTTTTTAATAATGCTATGAACTAAAACACGTACCACAGAAAACTGGATTAAGAACTAAGAATGCTCTAATTAATGAAATGACATGAAACTCATGAAAGGTAAAAGATAAAAGTAGTTATAAGAATCTAAAAAGTATACTGAAACCACTTACTCTCCTTGACCATTGACCTATACTAATCCATTAATCTATCATAATTTTAATTAGTCATTTTTATTCATGTTTGTTCCATTAGTGCTGTTTACTGTTGTTATCAGACATTCTAAATTGAATTAGAATCACCAGATACGTTGTGTACGCCGCGATTATCTGTCAAGAAAACAAACAACGCAAAATTCGAAATAAATTAGTCAACTCGTTAATTTCATTTTAATCGTTTCAATCATAAAATACCGAAGTGATGGCTCGTCGATTCAATCCAAAATAATTGCAAGGTGTTATTGAAAATGGGTTCCCAATCAAAGATATGACTGTAGTTTGTATCTGAAATCAATCCGACCACATTACCGTCTTAGCATCTCAATCGTGTGTCACGGTTTCATTTTCATGATATGCACTTATCAAAACGTAAAATGTCAGAGTATAACCTTCGGTAAGAAGTCGATAGGCACATTTGACAAGGACAATGTTTGGAGGCCAGTAACAATACATCGACCTTTTTCTTCCAAATTAGTAGCTTCCGTGCTCAAGGAAAAGAGCTCACATAAAAACAAAGTAGTGCAGAAAATTGTAAACATCAAAGGCAATAAATTGAGTCGTAAAGAGTGGGCGATGATTCCGAACGAGTATGCCAAAATGGTGACAAAAATTGTCGTCATCTCAATGACAAGTTGAACACCAAATACCTTATTATATTGCATCAATAGATTTTGCATTGTGCAAATGTTACTCAAGATTTTCTTCATGGAGTCTACTGTCAGGCTGACACCAATAGTTTCTGAGTGATTCATATTTTCTATTTGAAGGATGATGTTGTTCAGGAAAGCAGTATAAATTCGCAAAAACAAAAGATACCAAAAGTAAGACGCAATGTGAACAACTTGTTGTACAGCTACGAAGAACCACGCTATGTATGCTTCCCAGTATTCCCATGTTGTCGGATCAGCGAAGACATTGTCATCAGTTTCCTCCCTTAGCTCTTTGATTATTGTGGCCCTCTTTATAATGTTATTGCACACTATAACTGAAGGACATACACAATTTGCAACAACAATGACGCAAATATTTATATTCGGCATTTCCACTACTATATACAGCTACGAAGAACCACGCTATGTATGCTTCCCAGTATTCCCATGTTGTCGGATCAGCGAAGACATTGTCATCAGTTTCCTCCGCGTCGAACTCACCTTTGTGTGACAAAACTGCAAACATAAGTAATTGAAGAAACAAAATAAAGGTGCACAGTAGGAAGACGACGAATTCCAATTGACTCCTTTTTTGAATACGCTTAAAATTCACTGGAGAGACACCCGCAATGTCATTGAATAACTTCAGCTGACAAATGTTAAATTTCCAAAAACTAACAACTTTTTCTCCTGATGCAATTCCCAAAACCCGAAATATTGCAGTAGAAATGGCAAATACGATCATTTGTGTCATTGTTGTCGCAAGTTGTGTTGCTCCATGAGTCGTACTTTTCAAAAGTAATGTTACAAATAACCTCACCACGGTGAAAGAACAAAAAGTGGAAATAATTATCAGACCAATGCTGTAAAACACGGGAAAACTCATGAAGGAAAATCTCAGACTTTGATTTTTCCCCAAAGTTGTGTACGAAACAGGGAAATAACCAAGAAAGCGTACGCAAAACATGGGCAAATATGCAGTTTTAATTAGCTGGTTTTCCATTGTCTCAATCTGTTCGATTTTCGCCATTTCCTTCTAAATGCTTCTATGAACAATTGGATGCGATGGTGAACTGGATAAGAATGACCAAATACGTGGTGAAAGCAGCCAAGATCTGTATATGTAGTAAGGGTAAAGTAAACAGAAATCACTTACGTAATTCGTTTTTGAATTCTTAATTCGTTAAGCATAAGTAATTCATTGTTCATCATTGAATTCATTAATCTCAATAATTTTTTTGTGTACCGAAGTCATGGTTCTTCGATCCAAAGTGAAATACTGACCGGGGGTCACAGCAAATGGTCTATTGCTCAAAGTAGTAGCAACCAATTGAATCTATAACACAAGAAAACCCGTCAATGATATGAAATATGAACTCAAAAAATCACATTATTTACAGTAACAAACTCATTTATGGGATTCATGATGCATTCGTTCATTCCACCTTTGTCTGCAGATAGTGCGGTGTACTCTTTAAAGGAAGATTCCTGAGACAACGAACCAACCCAAGACATTCTTCCTTAATTGTTGTAGCTGCTGAACTCATGTAATGCAATTCCCAACAATAAAGAAACAGATACTGTAGGGATGTAAATGCAGGAACGAGCTTCCATTTAGAGAACCAATGGATGGCACAAAAAGCGAATGTGAGCACAATGGAAAAGTTGGTGATGACTTCGACCAATAATCGAATTCCGAATGAATTATTGTATACGGTAATTAAAGTGTCTATTGTTTCTATATTGATTATACATCGTTCAATCAAGGTACAAACTTCATTTGGGTTGTAGGAGCACTTTGCTGATGAGCTTAATTGAACCTGGATCATTTTAATGTAAACAATATAGATTTTTAAGTAGAATGTCAGCCAAAGAGAGGACGTGACATGGAACATGAGTTGAAAAGTTGATAACGTCCAAGAGCTATATTGCTCAATTATAAGGCGGAGGCGTTCACCCGTGTCAGATTCTTGGGTGGGTTTGAAATTTGGAAAATCCACATAAATTTGCAAATTGCTCAATCCCATGCAAACTATTATAAATGTTGTAATGGCAATCACTTGGCGCTTTAAACAACTTCGAATTGATGTAAACTCTGTTGACTCCTTGTAAGGTAGTCTACTTTCACTTATGGATGTCAAATAATGAACATTTAATTTCCAGAATTGCTCAAATTTTTTTCCAGTACTGATAGCAAGAATTCTGAAAAATGTAGTGGCCAGCGACATGATCACAGTTGGAGACATCAAAATGTAAAATTCTTTGAACGAATTTGCATTAGCGAGCACTTGCATGAATAGTTTCGAGCATAGGATTCCTGACAACAAAAATAGTCCCAAGATAGCCAAACTATACAAAATTTGAGAACTGCACAGGGAAAATTTTAGAGTCTTGGTTTTGATTCTATGTTTTTTATCATGGTGAATTGAAATGGGCAAGTACCCAAGAAGTCTGGAACTCACCAGAGCCCAATATACAGTGTCGATCAATTTAGTTTCCAATGATGACATGTCTTCGTGATGGCTTGTGAGATGAATGAATGAACGAACCACACCGTTTTTATTGCATATATTATGAATTTTGATGTTTATTATTCCTCATTTATATCCTTTATGATATTGCTGCTAAATGAAACTGCGATATGTACTTTTAATTAGGTTATCACTAACTGATTTAATATGGATTCAAAATTCCAGTTTTGCTTGCTCTTGATTTTTCATTTTGTTCAACAACTGAAGTGCCGTTAATCGTTAAACTTTGTGTAGCGACCAATTTATTATGTAAGAGTCATTTGAATTCCTTTGCAGGCACTTCTTGACACATTGACATTGCGTCGGTACAATCCATTAGTGACGCTCATTACTATCCGACATCCTAAATTGAATGAGTATTACTAGATATGTTGTATAGGCTGCAATTATCTGTCAAAAAACAAACAACGCAAACATGAAAGTTAGTGAGAGAACTCGTTAATTTTCTTATTAATTTTAATGATACTAATACTAATTTATGAAATACCGAAGTGATGGCTCGGCGATTCAATCTAAAGTAATGGCAAGGAGTTATTAAAAATGGATTGGCCATTAAAGACATGAGTGTTGTTTGTATCTGAAATGACATCAATTAAAAGTGTATTACAAATCATTTTCATGCAATATTCTGTTTACGGACAAAAATGTCAATATGTCAAATGTTCAGAAAGTTCATAACCTTTGGTAAGAAGTCATTAGGCACATTTAACAAAGACATTGTTTGCAGACCTGCGATAATATACTGACCATTTTCCTCCAAGTTAGTGGCTTCCGTGCTCAAGCAATAGAGCTCATACAAAAACAACGTAGTACAGTAAATGGTGAATATCAAAGGCATTAAATTCAGTCGCAATGAATTAGTGATAATACCAAACGAATATGACAAGATGGTGACAAAAATGGTCGTCATCTCAATGAGAAGTTGTACACCAAATACCTTATTGTATTTCAGCAACAGATTTTTCATTATGCAAACATTGGTTAAGATTTTGGAGAGAACGTCTACTTTGCTCATATCAAAGGGGGTTTCCAAATTATCTGAATGAGTAATGGACTGTATTTGAACTACGATGTTGTTCAAGAAAGCAGTATAAGTTCGCAGAAACAAGAGGTACCAAAGGTTCGACGAAATGTGAACAACTTGCTGTGAAGCTACGAAAAACCACGATAAGCATGATTTCCAATAAAACCATGGGCCCAATACTTTGAAGATTTTCGCATCAGATTCATCAAACCCCTTTATACCCTCTTGATGTTGTACAATTATAAACATAAGTGATTGTGCTACCGAAATGATCATGCATACGATAAAGAAGACGAATTCGATTTTATTCCTCCTTTGAATACGATGAAAACTCACTGGAGGAACGCCTTCAATTTCGCGGAATGATTCTAACTGAGAAATATTTAACTTCCAGAAACTAATAACTTTTTCTGTAGACACAATACCAAGAATTCGAAATATGGCTGTAGAAATGGCAAAAACAATCATTTGCGTCATTGTTGTTAGAAGTTGCGTTTTCCCCGCAGACGTAATTTTCAGTATTGTGATAAAGAATTCTACGACAGCGTAAGAGCTAAGTGTGGAAATAATTATAAGGCAAATGCTATAAAACACTTGAAAACTCTTGAAGGAAAAGTGAAGATTATTTTTAATTTTTTCCGACGTTTTGTATGAAACAGGGAAATAACCAATAAATCGTGCACACGAAATTGGTAAATACGCTGTTTCAATCAGTTTCTTTTCCATAGTTTTAGATGTTCGATTTTCTTTTTCCTTCTATGAACAATTCGAAGCTATGGTGAACTGGATAAGAATGACCAAATATGTGGAGAAAGTTGTGAGAATCTACAGAACAAATATAAACAGACACCACTTAATTTATATTGTCTTTTTCATTCATTAGCGTAAGTAACTAATTGATTGTTCATTTAGTCATTATTCATCATTAAGCCATTATTAATTCATTTGTTTGTGTACCGAAGTTATTGTTCTCCGATCCAAGGTGAAATACTGACATGGACTTACACCAAAGGGCTTATTGCTCAAAGTAGTAGCGACCATTTGAATCTGAAAGATAAAATGATCAAAAACTCTCAATGAAACGCTTGAAACATTACAGTCAATTGCTATTTTGCGATTAGTGTTTCAAGTGAACCTTCGTCTGCAAATATTGCGGTGTACTCTTCAAAGGAAGATTCCTGAGACAACGCACCAAATTGTGACATTCATCGTTGATTGTTGTAGCTGCTGAACTCATGTAATATAATTCCCAGCAATAAAGAATCAAAAGTTGGAAGCATGTAAACGTAGGAATGACTTTCCATTTATGTAACCAATCTATAGCGCTGAAAGCGGATGAGAGCACAATGGAAAAATTGGTGATGACTTCGACCAATAATCGCATTCCGAATGAACGATTGTATTCGGTAATTAAAGTATCTATTGTTTCTATATTGACCAAACTTTGCTCCAAGCTAGTACTAACGTCAATTGCACTGCTGGAATACTTTGCCGATGAGTCTAGCTGCGCCATGATACCTTTGATGTAAACAACATAGATTTTTAAGTTAAAGGTTAGCCATAGACACGACGTGACATGAAACATGAGTTGAAAATTTGCAATTGCCCATGATACAAATAATAGAAGGAGACGAAGGGTTTCAGACGTAGTTGATGGTCTTTGATTCATAGGGGAATCTGGAAAATCCTCGTAAATGTGCACATTGCTCAATCCCATGCAAATTACTATAAACGTGGGAATGGCAATCACTCGGCGTTTTAAACACGTTCGAACTGAGGTGAACTCAGCGTAAGGAATGGCACTGTCACTAATTGAAGATAGGAGCTGAACATTAAGTTTCCAGAACTGCTCAACTTTCTTTCCATTGGTGATGCTGTGGATTCTGATGAATATCGTGGAAATGATCACAGTCCCACTTGGGATCATCATTATATAAAATTCATTGCGTGAATTCGAATCCAACATCACGTTAATGAAAAGTTGTAAACAGAAGATTTCTGATAATAAATACAGTACCTCAGTTACAAAACTGTAAAATACTTGAATACTGCATAAGGAAAACTTGAGACTTTTGATCCCATGCTTTTTGTCGTTGTGGATCGAAATGGGCAAATAACCAAGTAACCTAGAACTAGCTATAGCCCAATAGCCAGTGTCGATGAGTGTTGTTTCTAACGATGTCATATTGTCAAGATGGCTTTCGAAACAGCTAATGAGCACATTTTTATTGCTTTCCATTCTAATAGATGCCAGTCAGCCAGCCAATTAGGCTAATTGATCAATTACATTCACAATGTTTACAATTTATTACATTATAGCATAGATCAAAAGATCGTAATGTAATTGACTTTATATACGTTGTAATGTTGTAAAGCCAGTTAAGCGTATTTTCTCTAAAAATCAATACTTTTACTTCCGTGATTAAAAACAAGTAATGTACAGCTTATTTTATCCAAAAATCAATACTTGTACTTCCATAAAAAATAAATAATTAGCTCTCATCATTCCTCGCCACAAAATATTAAGTAGATTTTAACTTTTAATATTCTTATTTCGTATTTAAGTCAAATGGGAGACATGCAACGACGAAACCACAGGATGGTTTTCGTTCTCATACTCACGGAACGGCACACACAGGGAACGCACAGGTTGCTAATCAAAGCTTATCATTATCACCAATGAGCTTGTCAGCACTAATATAAATGTCGCACCAAACAATTAGTTTATAGTTCATATAAGATTAGGATGGCCCACAGAGTGCCGAAAGTGTTACAGTGTCCCGCTTGGTAAACCATTATTTATCTAACAATGATGAGCAAACTTCCTTGGATTTTAGTTGGTGTCGGAATAGTCGTGTCTGTAGCCGCTTTGATTGTGGGATACGTCGTCTTTCCTAAGATTATTAACGGAAAAATAACTACAGTAAGTTTTACTAGTTTATTCATACAACTCATGAAAACACTAAATTGGGGTAACACGGGAAAAAGCATGATGAAAACTCGGGGAACATTTCGAGCGAAAGTAATACATTACATATAATACATAATAAGAATTGATACGCAATTTTAGCATTATAGTTTAGTTTCAGGAAGTTGCATAAAAATATGGCTTCAGTAATCTTCTTTGGGATTGGACTTGGGATTTCAACCTATGAACTTTGACTTGCACATGCATGCAATCGTAAACATAGGAGATCCTGCCGACACTTTATCAGTTATTACGACACAATATGTGCAATCCCAATTCAATCGAATTAAACAAACTCAAGTCTAGTCAAATTACGTAACTGTATGACAAATGATGTTAATTGCAATTTTGATACTTATTAAATTCTTACGTAACAAGCATGCTTTGCTTTGCCTTTTCAATGCTCAGACTCCATATGCGTTTTTACCTTCATGAGTACGATGTACGAAACTTTCCATGCATATTAATTAATAGGTCGTCAACTCGAAAAATGTCAATACGAGTGATAAGATTATAGTACAATTTCGTAACAACGTGAGCCGCGAGTTCTGTTCTGTTTGCAGAACATTCGTTATCAATTATACCTTGTACACAAAAGCAAAGTACAACTTCCAGGTTCCAGAGTTAATTAATTTGTACTCTCAGACTGTGATTTCCGTATGATGTATAGTTGGACATTGACCAATGGACTTGGCTTTAATGATTAATTATGATTAAATGATTAACAGAATTAACAGTACGATTTCACGAAGGGATAATCTGAGCACGTTTTTTTCAGAATGTACGATTAGTACAAGGATCAGATACATACAAAAAATGGGAAAATATACCAATTCCAATTTACTATAAAGTACATATTTTCAATGTAACAAATCCTCAAGATGTCATCAAAGGGGGAAAGCCTATTTTACAAGAATTAGGACCTTATGTGTATCAGTAAGTTGCTTTAATGTTCGTGGAACCTTATACATCTACTGATCCGAATGAAATCTTATGTCAACCAAATGTTCTCCGCAGGCAGAAAAGAAGAAAAACAGACATTGTTGTAAACGAAGAAGATGACACCATCACTTACCGACAACCTGTGGACTTTTTCTTTAGACCGGATATGTCCGGTGGGACAGAGCAGGATGTGGTATCCGTTGTCAATCTTCCATACGTGGTATTTACAAAATACTCAATTACATGGACTATTATACTCCTCCATACACTACAATTCCAAGGGCCACGATTATTGTTTTAAATTGTGCTAGGGCGTCGCTGCCAAAGCCTTGAAAATGAGCAACATGCAAAGATACATTGTTTCAGAATTGTTTACGGAGAATTATGCCAGTGTCAAACCATTTATGACTCTACCCGTGGAAACGCTCTTGTTCAAAGGCTATCATGTCAATTTCATGGCGGAACTAGCCGAACTGTCTGGAGAAACTCTTTTACCAAATAATACATTTGGTATTTATTATGGGGTAAGTTGAAACTTGAAACTGTTTGAAACTGATTCAAAATTAGTATTCTTAAAGAATAAACAACATTCCTTATTACCTATAAATGTTTTTTGAATAATGAAAGAAAAATGGGAGTGACGCTGGACTTCTCGACGTTCATTCCGGCGTTAAAGACAACACTAAGTTTGGTTCCTTTGCAACTTGGAATGGAAAGAAGGAGCTTGACTATTGGGATGACAAATACTGTAACATGATCAATGGAAGTGACGGAGCGCTTTTTCCTCCTTTCGTGACAAAAGATCGGGTGTTACAAGTTTTTAGCCCGGAATTGTGTCGATCACTTCATCTCACATTTGAGAGTGAAACTCAGCTACATGGAATTCCAGGGTATCGATTCACACTTCCTCCGGAACTCCTTAGTGCCACCAATCCAGACAATCTCTGCTTTTGCACAGACAGAGGAAAGAATATGGAGAAATGTCCGAAAAGCGGTGCTTATCAATTGCAGTCATGCAGAAAAGGTATAATTTAATTAGTAATTAATTAATCAAATAAAAGTACTCGTGCATGCAATTATATTTCGTTTTATAGGAGCTCCGCTCGTAGTGTCACTTCCACATTTCCTAGACGGGGATTCCTATTATCAGGAAACAATCGGAGGGCTTCAACCTGATAAAGAAAAGCATGAAACCGTCATTATCCTTGAACCAGTAAGTAATCTTCTGTGTGTCTTGCGAGATAATACAATTTAGTTAACCAACCCTTCTTAAAAGTGACTTTTATTTTCTCTTACAATAGAATACAGGCGTTTTACTTAGAGCAAGTAAACGAATTCAAATCAATATTGAGTTGGCTCCAAACAAATTCTTCCCTGCAATGAAAACGTTGCCAACTTTGTTATTACCTGTTGTCTGGGTTGATGAATCTGCTGTTCTTCCAGAAGAAAGTGCGGAACGTCTTCATGGTAAACTATTGAAACCAGTAAAAGTTTCCAAAATAGCAACTTGGGCTGCTTTTGGAGTCGGTTGCTTACTTGTGGTTGTAGGAGTTATTTTGCATTTTGTGAGAAATGGCAAGTGAAAGTAAATATAGTTGGTATTTTTAATGGTAGCTAGTATAGTAAAATGTGTAGTTTAGTTTACAGTCGCACACAGTGTACATGTTGTATAGTTGTGATAATGCAAGTGACTTGCGTTTGTTTAGTACTTAATAAAACTCTGCATGTTCAACTTCGTTGGGGTCATTTGGAATTGTAACATCACTAAAATATAAGTGAATAGAACACTGATACTCTGAAAATAAAAGTATACAAAGAAAAGTTTCACAAAACTTGTAATTTAATCGTTTGAAAAATTTGATTTCGTCTTACGGCTCCCAAAAATTTGAATGTAACTTTGAAGAAAGGGCCACCGTGCATTCCGAAATTGGGCAAGTACTGTCGGTTCATGAAGTCTGTGTAACTTTCTTGCAGCATCATTTTGCTACAACTTTCACTTTTTGCGCGCAAAATCTTATTTCGCACCCCTTTAGCCTATACAAAAGCAGCTTACATATAAGCGCATCATTAATAATTAAGCTTGTTTTGTTTATAAAATGCGTGTTCAGAAAGTTGTAATAACCTTTTCGTACGCTAATGCACTCGCACAATACCCCGAGAAGCGTTCCACAAGATAGAAACTTAAGTAAATTGAGTTTCCCAAATGGTTGGCTCCGAAGAGTTCATGAAATATGAGGCAGCAAAGGACACAAGCATCTAAAAATGTCCAGAAAACAGCCCAAGAAATGACTGACGATATGGATTCTGTGACTTCACAACCATATTTGAACATCTTTTCTGCTTCGTCGAGATTTTTTGTATCAATTCGGTTCTCAATAACAGTCCACATTTCAAGATCTGAGACTCCAGCCAGCACTACAACGTAGCATGATAATGCACGCATGAGTGTTCTGAAAACACTCAAAATAACTGTAATAATTCCCATGCACAATGATACCGGAGTTCCCATTTCAGGTGGGTTAGCTCCAACGGATTGAACCAACCAGGCATAATTAAGTTCAAGTGTAGTAGTCATACTTCCGTTGGCATAATATGACAGATACTCGTACGAGAACCATTCTGTATACATGCAGTCTACGAAAGTTGTAATCACAAGTCCAAGTGTGAAACTGATGATCTAATTTTATTATAAAATCATGGTCAGCATCATTGAGCATCATAGGCTTTTAGGTTTGTGGATTTATATTACCTTCCAATTAACGGTCTTCTTTGAAAGATTACATATTTCACAAATGGTTTTTGCTCGTCGTTCATTTGTACAGAAAATCCAAGCAATTACACCACCGCAAAAAGTGAAAACAGAAGCAAAATAGAATGCAATCGATGGATCTTCCCTAATTTGAGCGTTCAGTGATCTTTGAAAGTAAAGTACAGAAAGGATGCAAGCGGTCGTCCGTATAATGAAGCTAATTACCTTTAGATAGTTTAATGTAAGATTACATTCACTTTATAGTTTATACTCACATAAATCTTAATTAATAATAATGCATGAAATTAATACCGGTAACAAAGTGTTCCGAGTTGTGCGAATCTCTCCAACACTATCACCATTGTGGAGTGAAAGTTTAAACGGTGAAAGTCCAATGAAGTATGTGAAGTTAAAAAACCACTGCCAGCAATGAGGAAATGCAAAACAAAGTTCTTCCTGATGAAATGGATACATAGAATTTATGGTATCCTCTACTATTTGCAATGTTGAGGTTTTGATAGAAAATAATTTGGTCTTAGCAGAATTCATGCTTTAGAAAGTAGATGTGCAGCTTATTTCTCCCAGGATTTCTTACAGATAATCAGATAATGTACCTACGTTATAACGTCGTCGTATGACCTTCGACTTCGACTTGACTTCGTTTGTCAAGTTCAATGGTTCACTCCATACTACAAATATGTTTGGATTTTAAGTGCACTTGACTTAATGCCTTCAACTATATACTACACTAATACAATAATACATTAATTTAATAACTATAATACGTATACGTATATAAAGTTGACAAAATGATACAATCGGACAGTATTGAGGGAAGATAATCGAATTAAAGGCCTGACGTCACCCGAAATTGAAGTAGAACAAGAACATAGGTGAAGATGACTGCTACACTCTGAAATATTAAGTGACAACACAAATAAACTCGTTTGTAAATAATTATGTCTAGTTTTCAAAAATTCTAATAAACTTAATAGTATGTGTTTGGCAAAAATGTATTACCGTTCCAAGAAAATTGTAAGTCATTTCAAAAAAATGTCCACCATTTAGAGATGTGGTGTATAAACTCAATCGAGTGTTGAAGTCAGCCAATGTTTCAAATGTAGAAGAATCATTTTTATCATTTTTGCTTTTCAGGAGAAGTTGACTTTTCATATGAATAAGTTGCTGTCGTATGTTTTCTCCCTGAAAAATTATCCAATGAGTCTTGAAAATGTGTAGAAATGTTTGATTTTTAAAAACCAATGGCTCACCTTCGCATGAGCCTTTGCCGCAATGAGAAAACCAATAATATGCCATTTCAATATGGATCCAAGTATCAAGGCCTGTCTTAATGAATTCTGGCCAAAGAAGTCACTAAAAACGACGCAGTAAAAAATTGCGAATTGGCCAAAAGTCCAAACCAGTCCGGAGCCAAACATACAATTCATACTTTTAACATGATCGCATGCATGGATAAATTGTTGTTCCATGAAATGAAACTCCTTCTCCCTGTCACACAAATTCATCTTGGTCTCTACGCTTTTCCATATTTCCAAGGACGAGTAGGCTGCTAGCAAATTGGAAAAATAGCCAAAACCATTCAATAAATTCTTGTAGAAACTAGAAATTGTCACCAAGAATGTGAGGAAACATGCAACTGCGTCCGGTAAACTGAATGGATCGATCCGTGATGTGAATCCCATGAAAACGCCCACCATATTAAAATGCAAAAGTTGAAAGATGTTTGTGGTGTTCGAGTATTCGGTCATGATTAAGTACATTACCGTTTCTTGCATCACTGCTTCGAGAACTACTGACCCGCAAATCAAAGTACCCACAAGTAATGTTTTCCAATTCGTCCGAGCCGTGTTCATGGACGCGAACTTGATGACAGTGTCATTCGCACTATCTTTCTGAACACACAAAATCCAAGAAATTGAAAGAGACGTAAGTATAATGGAATATCCTGCATAAAATGACATTGAGGGATCGTTCCGAATGTTCAGCGAAAAACATCGTTGTAAGTATGCCAGAGATATAAGTATGGTACCAAGTTCCAATGAGATTCTTATTATCTGAAATTACAAGTAGGGACAAGGTTTTGTAAGCTTTGATCAATCATTGTAAATTGCGAATTAAAGTCCAACTTTCTTACTTTATGAAACGTGTCTCTGATAATGTCATGCTTTCTGTACACATTCACACTTTCTTCGTTTCTGACCACTGCTCGGAATGGACAAGTAAATGTGTAGTATCCCAAAGTAAAAAACCATCTCCACCAACGCGGAAACGCGAAACTGTCATTTTCTGAACGCTTCTCCGGGTTTATTTTCGCCATATCCACGACAGGTAACACGTTCATAACAAAAACATTCAGATTTACGTTTCCTTTCATGATTTCAACTAGAATGCCCTGTCATGGACATAGCTAAACTAACGTCTATTTAATAAAATTATAATAGCAGAAGGTGTGGCTTTATATGACTAATGACAATGTCTTAATGACTTTTTCGATGTGTACATTGGCTGGCTCCATTAGATTAAATTGATATTTTGTTTCATGAAAATTTCGAATACGTATCATTGATAATTACCATTAATAATTAATGGAACATTTATAACATCATGTTCTTTACGTATAATACTTAATATTTGAGCCGCAAGGGGTCAATGGCATAATGCGGCAATAAAGCTATTAAGCAGCCAATTTAGGACTCGACAAACATGCTATTGTAGGAATTCCTCGTAATGTATGCAATCTGCAATTTACATTCCTGATTGTACACAAAAAAGAATGATCGTAAACTCTTGCTCAGATAATGACTCAGAATCAGAATTCATGTATAATGTTTCATGTAGTGAACGAAGTATATATTGAATGCGAATGAAACCTGGTGAATTTGTGAATCCGTTGAAGATTTTATGGAAATATGTACAGAAAACTGTAATAAACTGTAATATAAACCGGATATGCAATGCAAACCTATCACATCCAAACCCAGAGTGATTCAACATATTATCATATCTACCACGTCTACATAACGTCATTAGTCATTAGTCATTACGGATTACGGTCTACCAAAGTCCATTGTTCCTGTCTAAATAAGTCAACGGTCAACCAACGATTAATATTGTACTATAGTTTATATAAAGTGAAGTGTATGACATGATAATTTAGTAATACACGAGAAAGCTGTTGTGCAATTCTAAAGGTTCCATAAAAAGTGATTCGTCATACATATTTTTCGTGATAAATAAGCCCAGCTTTTCTGTTCTCTTTTTTATTTTCTAAATCGACACAACAACGACAAGTACACAAAAATGCCGATCGATTTCAATACAGTTCTCGAGGCTTGTGAACTTGTGGCGAAAGACGAGAATCTGAAGGTTTGCGTTGAGGAATCAACCAAAGGAGCCTTCATTGCTGGGGGCAGTGCACTTGTTGGAGGCCTCCTCCTTGGACCAGTCGGAATAGCAGCCGGTACTGATTACAAATAATTAATAAGTCATTAACTACAGTTAGCTATAAATTAACTAAAGTGTGGCATGCTTGTGTATTGACATATAAGAGCACATTATGCATTAATGATAGATCATTACGACTTCTATATTTCTTATGCATCAGGTGGAGCTCTAGGAGGACTTCTCGGCATGAAAGCAAGCAAAAACTTCAAACCGTTACATGCTATCATTACGGAGATGAAACCTGAAGACCAACAAAAATTGAGTGCCCACATGCTTATAGTCATCAATCGTCTGAATATCACTGACGGAGCCATACTCTTGGCTCTTTTGAATAACTCGAGTTCTGTCGAGCATGAAGCTTTCTTGGAAGGTCTCACTTCTTACTTTGGAAAAAATGCTATTAGTCATTAGTCATTAGTTAGACACCATAAAGAGAAAGTCAACTTGTAAAAGGTGTCGACAACACATTCACGCTAGACTTTTTGATTCACATTCATGTTTTAATGATTCTTTATGTTTTTATGACACGTTTACCGTTTAATCTCTCTTGTTACATAAAATTGTCTACATTAGTGTAAATTGGAAATATAGGAAATCAAATACGAATCACGACTGCAAAGAAGTTCAATAATGTGGTTTTTTAAAATAGCAAACCATTTTTCACCCAAGCCATTTTTTAGTTTTCTTGTAGAAACTTCTTAATGAGATTACGCTTGCGTTTGCAATGGTAACGACGACACATTGTGAATGGTGTGAATTGCATTTGATGACATTGAGTTGATCGTACTCCGCCGAGAATGAATGATTTTAATAGGGTCTTCTTCTCTTGACCATTTTTTGAGTACTGCGCAAATTTCAATTGAAATGACTATACACAGTGGAATATAAAAAGTGGAATTCATGCTATCTTTTGAAACTTACGATTTAGCGCAGGATACTTTGATTGTAATTGAGAAATAACATTTCGTTTGCATACAAAAATAATAAAGATTCCGGTGGCTTGAAGACAGTTGAGAACATCGAAAAATATCCAAAACGAAAAAAGGTATCCATTTTCTTCAGATATCCAAGAAATGCATTCAAAAATCCACGTAATGCCCATCATTACAAAGAGTTTGGCAAAAATCTCCAGACTATGCAAGTAATGAATCATATTTCAATTCTACATTCATATGGATAAACATAAAGGAAATCAAGCAATTCGAGTATGAATAAACCCCTTTACGTGTGATTGTGGATTGATGAGGTACAATGTGCAACCGGAGCTGTCGTTTGTCGAAACTTGTGTACAGTTTGAACGGTACACAGAAAGAAGAAAAGATTCATGAGAAGTAGACATCCGATTGGGTAAATGAGGTAAATACCTTGTGACCAAGGTGCTACGAAACATGTGAAAGCTCCGTAGTCTGGAACCGGAACTTCGTCTTCAACATTCCTACATGATTACAGTAAACATAAAGTATGAGTCATGAGTGTTAGAATTCTTAGCTTTGTTCCTTGAAATTGAATACAAAACGTTTAGTGAGAATCGGAAACTCACGGGTATTTATACTGTAAAATGAATCCGAGGATAATGACCGCAGCCGGAGAAAGCCACCCGAACAGGCTCCGAACTAAAAATCGGATGAAGCTTTTTGGACGACGGCTTGGAAGTCGGAGACGTCTTTTTGGAAATTATAGATTTTTGTGAATTAATTAATTAATATACGATATTAACGATACGAATACGAAAACAAGGTAAAAGTTGTTGGGTTGTTATGTTACAGTTATAGAAATAGAACTTCGTAAAATCCGTACCTGAATGACCACCAAAGGTCGAAGTTAATGATTGATAACCAGCAAAATGTTGACAGGAAACAAAAGTGAGCCAAAGCACCTGGAAATGCATTTAAAATAGGAATGATCGGATCGCTCAAAATGTCAGTATAAAATGACATCATATTCATATATAACTACTATAGTGTACTAGTAAAGAATTATACCGATTGCAACACAGGTCGTAGCTCCAGAACTTCGAAATAGGTGGGAATGATAAATCAATCCGGAAATGTCAGAAATGGACACAAAAATGAAAAAGAAAAGGAAAGTAACGATGAAAGCAAGAACTGAGCAACCGTGCAAATTCTGTGAATCCCAAAGTGCACATTTGACAAGGGCAGTCAACAAGAGAAACAAGCTTCCAATCAACATTGTCACAACTGTCAACAATGAAAACGCCGCTTGTCTTTGTTCATACTGTCAAAATGCAAGAGTCGCACACATTAATTTCATCTTTTTAATAAAAATAAGACTGCACAAAACCTAAAGGTAAATACTGACAGGATCATCTTCTGAAATTCCGCCTGGACACGCCACCAGGATTTGATCATCCTCCAATCCAGAGTAAAACTCATTTTCTCCAAAGTTCTGGATACCCATGAGACATGAAGTTCGTGTTGTTTTTACTTTCTCCCAGTGTCTTTTAGACCCAATGTACAAAATGTCTCCATTTGACAGTACTCGGATTCTTTCACGTTAAAAGGATATTAGAAAATCTTCTTAATTTCTAAATCCATTCTACTTTTTATAATAAATTAAGTTGTATTGTTTAATTACGGGATTTTTCGTAGTTCGTCTAAATCCCTCGAAGGCCATAATTCTACTCGATCAGCACCGCAATTCATGTCAATGATTTCATGATAAACTTCCAACTTTTCAATTTCAGGATTCGAAAGATGTTTGTGTGCATTCAAATACAGAAATGGCTTCCATTCCTTTTCTCCAGATTTCGCACACTTTTGCAAACTCCAATCGTAAACCTGTCCAGGTTGGCAACAAACATGGACACAAAGTGTGTTTACAGCTTTGCAGTCATATTGGCATGTTTTCACCAAAATTTTATTTGTGTCGACACTGCATCATTCAAAGGGCATTGTTTACAATTACAGTACATATAGAGATTGAATCCAATAGTAATTATCGGTGTAAAACGCTTACCTAAAAAAGCAATATTTTTCCAATTCGAATAGCTGTCTTTGAATTCGCAATGTTCCACTGATTGTGTACAACGTAGCATCATTTGAAGCAATAAAGTGCAATTCTGAGCCAGATTCATTCTTTTGTGCTGTTTCATTCAATTTCAGTTCATTTATCCCTATTTTGAAGATTTTTGAGTCACTGTGGCAGACAGGCGAATATGACACCGTTCTAAAATTTTATGAATATACGTATGAAATGGTTTAAAATATTTCAGAAATATAGTTGAAAGTCAAAGAAACTCACAGACTTACTTAATCTCAATGGAATGATTCTTTGGCACATCTAACAATGACATTACAATTTTGATTTCATTTTCACTCGGTTGCTTTTCATTGTTTTCGCCATTACAAAAATTAACTGTTAACTTTGAACTTCTTACATTCAAATCAGTTGAAGAAGACTTTGTAAACTGGGCAAGAAAAATAACAATAATACAAACGATAAAGACACCACAATGCAAATTCCACAAAACTCTCATACTGAGTGTAACGTTTTCATGTATAGAACGCAATACTGCTTTTCACTCCATGTCGTCTTGTTGCTCTTTTCCTTGGAAGTGTCGTCGTTTCATCGTTTCTGTAACCGGCTAATCCGATTAATTCAGATTAATTCCAAATCAACATCTGTCACAAACAAACCACAATAACTTTACAATTTATAGTCTACTCAACTCACTCAGTGCAGCGTGACCTTTAATATCCACAATCCGCACGTGGTTTCGTGAAGGTCACTTGAACAATGACCAGATACTGCATGCGTTGGAAAATCCTGGGTTCATGAATGTTATAGTAAAAGCAAAAGGGATGCAGAAAAAGCCGAAAATAATGTCACTTCTCTCTTCTCTAACCGAAAGAACACTGAGCGAAAAACGACATCCATCGTCACGTATAAAACGTCGGATTCGGATCATCTTTCAGGACGGGATCTGTTGCTTTTCTGCGCGTTTCTCGACTTTCGCACTGAGCTCCTGAGGATTTTGGCTGATCAACCCACGTTTGCGTCATTGCTTTTCGTGATGACGGGGGAAAATAAATGTGAGAGTGAGAAAGCATGAAAGCAATTAAACCGAATCCTCCAGTGGGAAAACAAACTTTTAATCAATGTTGTTGTCGTTGTAAGGTTTCTTTTCGAGCAGAACTATACAAAAACCCCTTGTAAAATAGACATGACCTGTTCTCTTATCATCAATTTCATTACGACACAGCGCTCGGTCACATCAGTCACATGCCAGCTAATCTAAGCTGAAAACCTACAACGTAGTTGAATGGAATGACGACGAAAATGACAATAAAATATTCGACGTACTATGTAACTGTACAGACTGTACTAAAGTGACTAAAGTACACAAACACTAATAGTGCATCCTTAAAAAGTACAGTGTCTGGAATGAAAACGGTAATGGACTCCAAGAGAACTGACAACAAAAATGAGCTTCCATCCAAAATATAAATGGTAAACATGAGACCGAGTCATGATATTTTATTACTACGTAAATTCTGCCGAAATCATTTGCCGTCTTGTGAAAAACGAAGCGTGACGTGACATAAATAAGAAACTTGACTTGACTACACTTGACGCTTCCTTGGGTTAAAAGTTATCAAACGTCAACATAAGCAAATCAATCATGTCATCATGTTCTATATTTCCAAATTAATGCTTTAATGCAACCATGGACAAAGAGTTATTTAGATGAGGCATTGAACTGAAGTACAATTATGACAAATGTGAGGATGAGGTTTACAATCTGAAATATTAAAAGATCAAATTAAAACTTTATCATCAAGTTTTGATTTTGCTAAAACTCCTTGTGAAGTACGCAAGTACAGGGCATTACATTTCCAAACATTTGTGTGGTGATTGTAAAGAAGTCAAGTCCATTCACGCCCACGTCATTACACGTCAGAGAATCCAGAATCAAAGTGAGTTTCTGCATCTTCAATTTCTCCTTGTGTTCATCCAACCATATTTTCACTTCGCTTGTCTATACATGACGTAAAAGCATATAATTTAAATCTTAAAAGTTAAAACGGGCTTCATTATATAGTAGTACGTTTTAAGGTTTTAATAATATGATAATTATACGTTCATTAAATACCTTATAATGAATTCGCGTGGCGATGACGAAAGCAAAAAAGTAGCAGAAAATGTGAATAGCTTTGTAGGCTGAAATGACCCGGTTGTTCTCTGACACAAGATTGACGAAATCAATGGCATAGTACGCAATTGGAACGATGAAGAAAAAGAAAACGTTGACTTTCAAGGCTTCGTTCAACGAATCATTCAACTTCAAGTAGGCGTCCAGCATTTCGACGACCTTCATTTAAATTCAATAGTAATAGTATATACTGTGCATTATTTTAAATATAGTTAATTAAGCTTGATTAAGAAGAGGACGAATTTGCATTCATGGTTTTTACCTTTTCTGTAACAATTGAGTTGGTAGTCAATGCCCGAAAAAAGTCGCAAGCCACTTGGTGAAAGCAGAGGATTCCAATGAGTGAAAGCAGGTCGGAGAAATGCATGAAGATTTTTGTGTAAAATAGCAATGCAGTGTAAGCGTAGTTTCCAAATGCCAGGAGTTGTGGATTCGAGTTGGAGGAACTGTAAAATACGGATTTGGTCCTTTCATCAGTAATGTCGGAGTACAACGCGACGAATGCCAGTAACACGAACACAGCACATAAGGTCAAAGTCAAGACTTTAACGACGCCATTGCTGAGCCGAAATGATACGACTTCGTTCAACGGAGAAATTGTTAGACATTGACAGAGATGGACGAAGGATTGTTGTCGAAAGCCGAAGACAAAAATGGTCGCAATGGCATAAAGCCATCGGAGGATCAAAGTCCCAAGACTGATGTACAGTGTCCCACGATTTTCCACTTCGTGAACCCGTGTCCACCAAATCTTCCGAAAATCCAACAGCCAGACTAGCATTGTGCATAGTTGTATCGTCAACCACGTTTTCTAAATTATTTTTTCAAATAATTTTTAGTTTCCTTAGATTAAGAGGTCAGCAAGCACTTCAACAGGTCATCAGCAAATCATCATATATATAAAATGGGGCTTACTGACTTACACGATAAATCGGATGGATTTGAAATCCTAATTTATGAGTTCGGTCGTCAGCATTGTCAATTGAATCATCACTGATTATTTTAATGCTCCTTTTGTCTTCTGCACTTCTGCTGGGGGCAATCCGAAATGGTGCGCAGCCAAACCAGAATGCAACTTTAAAATAAATCTTGAAATAGGACAGCCATGGGGAGCAGTTTTGATTTTTATTGTTATCAATTATACTAACATACGAATGAGCACTGGAAGGAACAGACAATAAATCGGCTGTTATTTCTGATTTAAGGCCCATTTTTAGAACTCTGCTGAGTCTACTGTTGTAAGTAAACTACAACTGTCAAGTCAACTCACTGTTATGAGCTCGTTTGCATATAACGATAAAACCGAAGAAGTCTAAAATCCACTTTTTCCTTCTAGTCCTTACTATAATCATTAATCATTACATTTTTAAACTACACAGTTCAATTAACAGAGGAAATTCCATTCAGGAGCGTTTGTCATGCAATTGGTTTTACCATTTCCTGTCAAGTTTAATTAAAACTTCGCAATAATTGTAGACTGTTATTTATGTCTTTATAAGTTATTCAAAGAGGCATTTCCAGTGAAGTTGAAGGCAACTGCTGAGGCAGCGCCTTTGGACTGAACCACGATGATGGCATAAGTGAGGATCATGCTCACAATCTATAATCAATTATCGTTCATATTAGCCAATTGTATTTAAATGATTAAACCCCTTTTACATACAATTAGTAAAGTTCTCACAGCTCCAACAAGACCAGAAGTGGCTGTGAAAAATCCATAGCCACTCAAAGCAATGTCACCAGAAGCCAAATCATGAAGAATCATTTTTAGTTTCCTTTCAGGTATCTTCATGTAATTTTCATCTTTGTGTATCCATTTTTTGATTCCCTGTGCCTTTTGTACCAATACAATACTATAAGAAACCAGTATGAATTATCTGGAAGCTCTAATCATTATTAACGATAATCACTATACCATATTTGCCACTCGAGCAGAAAGCATGATGGTACACAAGTAATTAAACAAAGATAGAAGATTTGTGCATCGATGAACCAAGTCCCGAGTATCCAGCATGCTTACTAAGTTGACAGAGAAAAATGGAATTGGAACAAGAAAGAAGAACATGACAAACGCACCGACTGCATGATTAAGTCTCGTCACAATTGTTTTCAACGCGTCATAGTGTTCAATTAACTGTAGAAATTGATCAATAGTTACAGTTATCTATCCAACACAGATCAGCATAAAATTGTTTCGTTTCATTAAGTTTGTAAAAGACTGCGGTGTTGCATATTACCATGAAATGATTATATTCCTTCGTGTCCATCGCAGTTTGCAACTCAATTAGTAAATGTCGCAAAATCAAAACGCTCACAAGTGTCAACGTATCTGCAAAGTTAGCCAGCAAATGATAAAAAATGCTGAGGATGAAGTATACGCCAGAATAAAGTATGGAAGAGTTGGTCAAGTCATCGTCATTATTCCCGGCATGTAGGTTCAGGTTGAACAAAGCTGTCGATTTTTCAGAGACAATTTCCCAAATTCGCTGAAACGTCCATTCGTCAACTCGAATCGCGTAGAAAAACAATCCAAGTGATTGTATGAAGGATTCAATGCAGATAGCATAAGCAACCGTTTTGTGCTATTTAGACATAATCAATGAAACAAACGTGCGTTTAATAAACTTGGTGAGGAAGCTGAAACTGGCAATACTCACACGTTCAGTGATTTGAAGAGTTGGCAGATGTGCAAAAGGATTTATTTGAAGATGTTCGACAAGAGAAAAGAAGTTTGACCTTTGACACCAAAATATCAAAAGCGCTGAAACGTGGTAAATACTGTTGAGGACAACAGTGGACATTTCAATATAAAACATTTCTTTTGCTCCTGTTCCTGACGACTGTGATTGAACAGAGTCTACGAGGATTAGCAAACCTCCAAATTGAACGATAAAGCACAAAACCTGTAATAAAACTAAATATTAAATTAGTACATTTAAACCAAGTAAACTTTCAAATGTGTTGATGAACCTGTTGAATTTTGCTGACATGCAGATTGTAAAAACCGGAAGCATTGTCCTGGACAAACCTGAATGGACAACACAACGAAAAATACCCAAAATTGAAGTAAATTGTGAGATATTTAAGCCAAGGGCTGTGCCCTGCAGACCTATTATCTGTCCTATTCATTAAATCAATCATTTTGAACTAAACAGTATAAATTAAATGATCCTGTTATAATTGCAGTACAAATGGTCCCGTCCCAATTCCATCCTGGGAATAACTTGAGTAATATGAACCCCTTGTACTCAACAACTCCTTTTCTTGGATACTGCGTTTATTGATTAATCCGTTTCGAACGGTTAATTAAATTGATTGATCAGTACACGGGCAGTGCAATAATTCAAGTGACATGGAACTAATCAACGACCATAACAAAATTCATGAAACAAATTATAAATTATCTAAGCCCTTTGATTCCAAATTCTGACCTTCATGAAACTGCATGAAACTGAAACATGCAATTTACCACCATGTTAATTAAATTAGTTCCCTTAATAAAAGGTTGAACACATTAACCTTGAACTTCTAACGTTCTACCCAACTTCCCATTTTAATGCTGTTTGATTTTTGAAATCCTAATGCTTTTTAGATTTCAAAAAATATAAATAGTTTTCGACAAGGCATCGCATGGAAAAAGCAATCAGACGCCACACATGAAAAACTCCTAGTACGTCTTTATCGTCGTCGCATGTTTTTGTATGCTCTGAGCGCCGAAGTTTACGAGCGCGAATCGGTCTTTCGACGTCGGACCTCGACGAGCGACGTGCTATGGTTTTTTATTTAGTTTTTAGTGTTTTTATTTCGTTTTAAAGTGTGGTACATTAGTACATTTTGATTACAACGAAGAAATTTCTGATATTATTAATTATTAAGCCGTTGTATATGAACGTTCGTTCTCATTTAACTGAATAAGGTAATTTTTGCTTGATAACAATATAAATTGTCATTATAATGCGTCGTATTCGTTTATAATACAGAACTGTGAGTCTCAGGACGCCCATTGTATCATTAATCAGTTAAACATGGAAATGATTAATATTTTGCAATTTTTATGCCTGTCAGAAATGGAACCATTTAATAGTCCTGTAAGGCCACAGTTCAGACCCAGAGGAGCATGGACCAAGCCGGGACCGCAATTTCCTTTTTGTAAGTTAAGAATTTAATCTAAAATAAATTATTTTAAATTAAAGGTTGGTAAAAAGCTTTTACTCATGTTCTGGTATAGTTTGAATCAAAGTGTGTCATGTGTTTAGGTACGCCAAATGGTCAAAGTATGACAGCTGGAACGGGATATGGGCAAGTAAGCGGTGGATCAGCAGTAGCACAAGGTAATCAATTAACCAATTAGATTTTATTTTCGTTTACTTATTATTCCACATTTTCATAATTTTTGTCTCGGTATTTACATCAGAATGTGTCAGTCATTAGTCATTACATTACGTTATTGACTATTATTCGTGTGGTTTTTCCCAGGTTCAAGTGAATTTGTGATTAAGCGTGCTCCCAGATGCCCAGGTCCAGCCAGAGGATGGGAAAAGGCAAGTAGTAATGTTATTCTAAGTCAACCTGTTCAATCAGAATCTCAACATGGATTGAAGGATAAGGAAGAAGGAGTCGACAATTCTACGTATTATGAAGATGTCTATTTCGACAGCAGTGATGATGAGATCAATGTTGAAAATGATCTACCCCAAAAGATTTACAACTTGAGTGACAACGTTTTGCAATCTCCAGTTCGATTGCAACAGTTAGATCCTTCTACTACATTTAAAATTATGTACATGTACTCTTTCAATCATTTTCACATCGTTCCGTCGAAGGCGTTCATTGATGAACATTTTCGTATTCAAGAGCATATTTGCGAAAGTTTGGATGAAAGTGGAAAGGACAATGAATTTTTAACTAAGTGTCCAAATACGGGTGATTTGATCCTTATCTCAACTGGAGTAGACGATCTCCATGAGCGAGCTGTAGTTGAGAAAGTATTGAGTAAGACTATGGTTCAAGTTAATTGCTTCGATTTGGGACGACGAGACAAAGTGCCCTGGAAGAAGTTAAAACCTATCAGCTACGATGTATTGAAAGATCATCGAAAACTTGGCTATGATGTTTCGCTTGTGAACAACAGCAATGATCCGTCCCTGTACACCGTTACCGATGGGTTAGCAATCATTCAAGAATACGAAGAAACGCTGTTCAATGTTTCAGTTCTGGAATATGATGAACATGCTCAACATTATGTTGTAGAGTTGGAATACTCCAAGAGTGAGTTATATTATTTTATTTTAACTGTCAACTTATAAGCCTATAACTTTTATAACTGTGTTCATTAATGATTTGCAATTACTTTGATTCCAGGGGACAAACTCGTAAAGTTCTCCAAGATATTCAAGTCTACGGTTGCAGAATGGAAATGGCAAGCACTTTACAGCAGATTTAAGAACGAGCTTGAGCTTTGCAACACAAATAATTATCCAAATTGGATTCGAAGTGCTGTGATTATGAATCGCGGCTGGTTCTTCCTTCACCGTTATATGAAAGGTGTCATTTCCTTTTTTGAAAATGGTCCAAACACCTACAGATTCAATGTGTCCAAGATTTGCGAAGAACGTCTCATGGACGATGCAATCATTCTCCACAATCAACTGTCTCGCTATGTGAGTGAAGTAAAGGAAGAAACGTCTTTCTATCCCGTGATTTTTAATGGAAATCTTTCTGCATACACTAAAAAGCAGAACATCGAGTCTTATAGTTTGGTCCTTTTGAAAGCAGAAGCAGAAGCTCAAAATAAACCATTTTATCATGATTCCAAGTTCAAGTTGGGTAAAGACATTTGGCACCGGTGTATTCGAGTTGACAATGAGCACGTTTATGACATTGACATTGGAAAGTGTCATAGTCTTTTCTACGATGTGGACAAACAGAGACGATTCTGTCCTGATTTTTTCAAAATACCTGCTCTCAGCCTTAGAGTGCATCTCAAAATCCCTGAGAGTATTTCAATTGATCATCAGCGTAAAGCGTTCAACAATGTCATGAAGTTGGGGAAAGCTATTCATTTCCGCATTCTTCGATTTGATGAATCTTCGTTAACTTACGAAGTTAAATGTGCCGAGTTTGAATCTGAACTTAAAAAGTTGTAAAGAGTATTTATTTTTACTATGGAATGTTTTAAATGTTATTTGACTTGTTATTTAATAATATGAATTTTAATTTACGCTTGACAATTGTATCATAACCTGCGATTGCATGTGCAAGTGCATGTCTGTCGAATGTGGAACGTTGTTTTTAAATTTTAAGGTATAATGCTTTTATGTAATTGTAAGGCACGTACTAATTAAACGTAAAAAGTTTTAATGAGCGGTTATTATGGAATTTTAAATGTTATGATTTATTAACAATGATTGATGATTTGATTAATGATTATGATATGATATTGCTGATGATTGTGATGATGGAGTGATGTTTTTAAGGTCGTACCTACAAGGTAAATGAATTTCAAATTGATTTGACTGTTTGAATTTAAGTAGGAAATGGGAATCCTGAAAGAAGGCAGACTGACTGATTGTGATGATGGAGTGATGTTTTTAAGGTCGTACCTACAAGGTAAATGAATTTCAAATTGATTTGACTGTTTGAATTTTTTATTGACTTGTTCATGTGGTGTACTAAAAATCAAAATGTCTGCAATAAACTGTATTTAAAACGTGTTTTAAACAGTAAATTCTGTCGAAATGCAATACAATTTATTATGCTTTATGCAATATCAGAATTTTTTATAGTATAGCATTTGCATGCACTTTTTCCTGGGAGCGCTAAATATCAAGTCATCAGCTGTCGTTTTAATCGTCGTTTCAAGCGTGCGTGCACAAACTAGAGTTTTAAACTTTTAACTTCTGTCATTATTATTGAAAAAGCAGACGAATCACGTTTTCTTTCATTTGGGCATATTTGGTATCCATCAGTTTTAGGTATTGAAAGATTGTCATGTCATGAATGATGATACGGTCAAACTTTTAACTGTTTGAAGAGTTTGAACACTCACAATGAATCTGGCAGCATTCCAATCTAATTTACTTCTTTTGTTACAAAACCGGTATCCTGATCAGGTGAACTGAATTTTCATTGCCTTGCCTTGAACGTTTGTTTGACGAGTTTGAATTTAACGAAAGGTTAATAAATTAAATTATATCAATGACTTTTTCGTGTGCACAGGGTTTGCTCGTAGATGATTTAACTTCGGAATACCTTAAATATTTTGGGGAGAAAATAACTCCGAATATGGTTTATGACAAGGCTGATGATTGTTGGACAAAAGCAATCTTGAATTCCTCAATTGCATCGTGTTTTACGTTCAAACATACATCGACAATCAGTCAGTCAGCCTTCATTTTAGGAAAACAAGCCCGTTCTGAGGAAGAAATGAAGCACATCGCTACTTTGTTCAAATTGGACACACACTTACCCGAGCATTCTGAATTATTTAAAACTGGCCCAGATTCAAATAATGAAAGCGGAGGAACACTGCTCGAATGTAATGCACAAAACATTAAACATCATGTTTCCCATTAATTTAATTCCTTGTACGTTGTAGCCGCTCATTTTATTTTAACATGTTTCAGGTCCTTCGAACATATCAACGCAAGATCCTTCTGTTACAATTACAAATAAAAATAAAGTGGATAGTGGACAGATAGACAACGATGTGTGTGACAAGTTTGTCACAACAATCGCCCGAGAATTGCATCCGGATTCCGTTGTTGAGAGGAGAAATCAAGCAAATGAGTCAGAAATTGGCAGTGACAGCGACGACAGCGAGAGTGATAATGATAACGATAACGATGATATTTCAAATTCCTCTGAAAACGTCATAAATGTTGATTTCGGTGAAGACTGTAATGAACAACAACTGCAAAGTGATATTGAACAAGTAGGAAATGGGAATCCTGAAAGAAGGCAGAATAAGGAGCCCGAGGATCAAAATCATGAAGCTAAAGCTGATGAACGTGCACCGGTTGTATTTGCAACAACGGAACGAAGACTGAGGAGTAGAACAAAGAAGAAAATAATCGAGATTTCTGACACTGATATAGATGATTTAAACGATGAAGATAATGAAGTTGATGACGACAGAGGAGATGCATTCTCGATGAATATTCTTGGACGAACGACTGGAGGAAGAAAGAAGGATCCAATTTGGAAATATTTCGTTACAGATTTAAGAGATACGATAAAGGATACAGTCAATGACTGTAAGTTGTGTGGCAAGCGTATTAGTCCAAATGCTACAAGAATGCGACAGCACTATCAGAAATGCAAAAAGAAAACGGATTCTGGACAGAATCAAAATGACTTTAGAAAATCATGGATGCCACGTAGACGACAGCCAGGCTACAGAGGTGGAAGGCGATTAGATAGCATTTGGCAGTATTTCATTACAGATTTTCAAAGTACGCAAATGGAAACTGTGAATACGTGTAGTTTTTGTAAAAAGCGAGTGAGTCCAAATGTTACGCGGATGAGAGAGCATTTAAAGAAATGTCGAGAGGATTTCGATCCCGAAAAGGAAGAAAGGATTCGGCGTAATACGGATGAACATGAAGCATACGTTAGACAAGCAAAATTATATGAAACCATTTGGTCCAACTTCAAATTTTCCGAAAATAAACTGGAATGTACGTCGTGCAATGAAAAGATTAGCGATTTGTTGATTAATATGATTGAACATCTTGAAGTCTGTCAGAGCCCGTGTCAAAAAACAGATGTAGACACGAATAATGATAGCGAATACTGTGGATTTGACGAGGTAAATGAAGAAGACAGTTTTGGAGAAAATGATGACGAAGACGATGTTCCTTCTTCCGGTACTCGTCCTGGGGGACGACGAAAAAAGACTGTTTGGAAACGATTTCATACAATTCGAGAAGGAAAGAAAGTTAAATTTAATAAATGTAAAAAGTGTGGATTAGATGTGTATCCTAATGCTAGACGTATGATTGAACATGTGAAAAAATGTACAGAATCCAAAGAACGTGGGCCTACTCTTCAAGCACATAGGAAAAAGCGAACAATGATTTCCTTACATTTCACTACAGTGCGTGGCCCAGGCAGAAAAGGAATTATTTCACATCAATGCAAACAATGTGGAAAGCAAGTGTACCCTGTACGAAAAATCATGGTTTCTCATCTCATTAAATGTGTAGAGAAGATGAAAGATCTTACACCGGAAGAACGTTCGGCCATATCTAAAGAAAAGGAAGATTCGTCTGCTTTACTCGAACTCCAGCAACTGAGAAAACAGAGCATTGGAAGACCACGTTTCTTAGTCTGGAATTATTTCAACACTGCTCGAAATAGCGACGGAAAAGTTGCAACGAATTCATGCAAACGTTGCGGAGAATTTGTTAGCCATAGACAAATTGGAATTGTAAATCATTTAAAAATTTGTCTTCCTTTGGACAAACTCCCATTTAAAGTTCGAGAAGAAATGGAAGCCATTACGAAATCTGCAGAATCTCAAAAGCACAAGACTTCTTCCAAGGAAGGAAATAGAAATTCAAAGGTTATCTGGAAATATTTTAATACAACTTCCAAGGACGGCAACGTTTTAACTAATACCTGCAAAAAATGTGAAATGCATGTTTATCCTAGTCAAAAAGAGGCCGTAGCTCATTACCGTTTGTGTTCATCTGATGCTGCTGCCTCCGTATGCGACGGTTCAGAATCGGAAAACTCATCTGACGAAATTGAAGAGATTCCATCAAATAACGAAGAACTACCTCATGACCTTGTTTGGAAATACTTTAGTACGTATGTAAAGAATGGTGTTGTCACTAGATGCATGTGTAAGAAATGTAAAAAGCAACTTCCTGGTAAACGCAAGCGGGCTGTCAGTCATCTAAGGAAATGTCTTGGGATTAAAGTGCCAAAAGAGTTCAAGAATAGTAAAATTCAATCATTTGACCATTCGATGACGGGAAACAGTACAAATAATCAATGCGTATCATCGACACCGTCAATACTCCTGTCAAGAGGTGATGTCCACACATCGGATTCGGAAGACGAAATTGTTCCTACGCACGCAGTCACGTCCACCCAAAATCCATTACTGACATTTTTCGATATCCGTAAGGAATCTGCAGAAGTGTCATGTAAAATTTGCAAGGATGTCGTGTCATTTTCGTTGGATTCTTTGTTGGCCCACGTCACCAAATGTGAAGAAAAACTTAATGACGGTCTTATTGACTTTTAAATGTTGAAAATGTTTCTTATACCAAAGTACTGCCTTCGCCACATAGGCCACATTGCAATGTATTTATCGTTGCGATGAGGCAAAACTGCCAGTTTAAACGGTTTTGGTTGTTATTACTACTAAACTACTATACTACTGTGTCATATCATAGCATGAGTTGGCCATTACATTAATAAATATTTCGTTTGCAAAAATTTGATGCTCGTCGTCAATTTTGCAAAGAATAAATGAACCAAAACTACATAAAGTTTTAAATTATGGTGCTGTCATTAAAATAAAAACTTTATTGATACTACACACAACGCATTATACCCATTTTGGGTGTCAATTCCCTCCATGCCTTCTGGTGCTGTCTCATTATTCAACACAGTTCAGTGGAATTGACCATTGATCGTGACCCGCTATAATAAGTTAAGATAGGCTTTTAAAGACTATCGGTTTTTGCCCATTAAGCCTTTAATGCCACTTCTATTTTGCTAACACTTCGTTAGTTTCATTCCTGATACTACGGTTGCGACCAACGCATTTTCTTACTGCGCAACCTTATCAACTAAGCATTTGAATTCCAAAAATGCAGCAAACTGGTACATTAAGAAAAAGAAAACGTCGTAACATCGCAAAGGTTGCTTAAAATATTATCTGATCACCATAATCGGAAATTAACCATTATTAATTATAGTGTAACAATGTAACACTGACTTTTGCAGGTTGCGGGTCTCGGCGTAGTTCCCTATGATGAGAATCAAGATACATCCGCTGACTTTGTTGGATTCGAAACTTCGGGGAACAAAGTCTTCGAACCAAGCACTAGGAACGGACACGTGTCATTCAGTCTCGGAAAATTACAAGATCAGTCGTTTCGGGATGGTCGACGAAACAACCAAGACTTCAACATGGAATTCGAGATAGATGATGTGGAATATGTGACCCCTGATGAGAATAGAAGAGAAAGTACAGAGATGTTTGGTACCGAAAAGAATCGTCCGTATTTCATCAACGACACGACATATTGTCGTTTTCGTTTGCTGCTACTTCTTGGAGTGACCACGGGGACCTTTCCCTGGAAATGGAATTCTCAAACGTATCAAATCGACGTATGGACTGGACGTTGGTTCAAAGCTTGGTACATCTTCTGGGTCTTCTTCACGATCAACTCGACGAGCCTTTTCATATTTCAGTTTTATGCTTTCTACCTTCAACTTACAACTGACGAACCTCTCGAATATCGTCAAATTTTTTCGAGTACCTTCAGTATTTTCTGGTTTTTTAACGCATGCTACTTTAATGTTAACAGTTACTACTATCGGGATTACACTCGACAGTATATCAACACTTTATTTGACCTCAACAGGAAAATGGTTGGTAAGTATTTTTCATGACATGCAAAGATTATAACTTATGGTCAGATTTCCAAGAACCCGAACAACTTTTAGATTGCCTTTTTCGTTGTGTTGTTTTATCTAACAGACAGATATGTCACTGACATATCAGACTACGTTCAAGGAGGGCGTATAGTCAACGTAGCTATCTTGACGAACATTTCTCAAGTGTTTGTTTCATGCATACTTTTCACTGCAACGCCTTACCAACCTTGGTATCTGTATTCGTACGTGTATTCTCCTACAAATCCATGGTACACGCTGATTCCCGGGTTTTTCCATCAATATATGATTTGCGGTCAGGTCATCACCGGCTACATGCTCACATCGTGGATTTTTAATGCTCATACCAACACAGTTCAATTCTGGCTCAAGGAGATACAGTTAAGTTGTCAACTTTGTTTTCGTAAACAATCTAAGTTAATCTTTGTGAAGTGTGGTTGAGTTTTTATTATCACATTTATATTGATAATATATTGGTATTGTTGCTCTTTTTTAGTCTACACAATGACACTGGTTACACTAGGGAGACCTTACGAGTGAAAGCAACAGCATTCAAAATATTCAGAACTCTTCAGATCTTATGCACAATCTTCAACGATTGTTTGGCCCCGATGGCTATTCCATTTGTAAAGCTTCATGTCATGGTTGCGATGATACCTTGTGGCTACGTCATGATTCGGTCCATGAACCACTATTTTCTGGACGAATTTCCTGGAATTCTCAGCTACCCCATTGGTGTATTTGATACGGTGACTGTTGGATTTTCCATTTTGTCAATGGCTGCTGAAATGCATGATTTGGGATGCTCCTTCGTTGAATCATGGAGTAGAACCAAGCAAAAATTCATGAGGAAAGTGTTACGATCTTGCCCTACTTTGAAGGTTCGAGTTGGTCATTACTATCACATTACTGTGTCCACGACTATCACATTTTTTCGTGTGACTACGGATTATGTCATAGATTCCATCATTACGTTTCCAGCTTGAATCATTGTTTCGCATTGCTTATCTGTTTGAATTCGGATGTAATGGGTATAATTCCAATTCCCCTTTAGTTGGTGATACCGAGGTTTTCGAAATATTGACAAAACTGACGATGCCGATCTTATAATACAGTTTATACATTTGCATAATTTATAATTAGGCAACTCTTTATGGTGTAGGCATCATATTCGGTGATTTAATAGGGTCATTAAACTTGAAATAACGTACAATGTAGGGATAGTGTATGATTCAAACTACCAGGATGAATAGGAAAGTCAAAATATTTGTAAACCTACTGTTGTTTATTGTAGCTAAACTTGAGTATTATAGTACTGTTACCTTAAGGCGTAACATCTTTTACGAAATCAAATAAAATTAGTCATGCTAGGCAATTTTCTGTGTAAGGCAAAAACGCCATGTCACTGAATAAATTATTTGCTTCTTTGAAACTTTGAAACGATGCTAGCTTTCATTTTCATTCGTAAAGGCAAAGTAAATTAAGCATAAAGTCCTTAATTCGGGGTTGGGACGACTTTGTGATATCATTACGGTACTCTTTTCAACAAGTTACGAGCAATATTTAATAGATAGCGACGATTACGGCGTGCCATTAGCTAGAAACTAGAATGCTTTCTTTTCTTCTCATTGTCCCACCTGAAACGTTTCGTTTTTATTTGTAAATTGATTTGACTTTTCGTTGGTACTCAAACTCAGGAAAATGCAGCAAACTGGTACATTAAGAAAGCGAAAACGGCGTAACCTCGCAAAGGTTGGTTACTTTAAGAGAACGCCAATAAAACCTTATTTATTGTTGATACGAAGTAAGAATTCCATTAAACTATCATAAATCATAATCATAACGCAATTTCACAGGTCGCAGGTCTCGGCGTAGTTCCCTATGATGAGAACCAAGATTCATCGGCTGATTTTGTGGGATTCGGAACCTCGGAAAACAAAGTCTTCGAACCAAGCACTAGGAACGGACATGTACATATATTCATTACGTTTCCAGCTTGATTTGCTTATCTGTTTGAGTTTGATTGTAATGGGAATAATTCCAATTCCCCTTTAGTTGGGGATACTGAGGTTTTCGTAGTGTTGACCAAACTGACGATGCTGCATTTGCACAAAGGTGGTGCACAGAACTGAAGCATTACAAGGATAAGGGTTAAGACAACACTTATCGTCTGAAAAAGGAACACCGGCAAAATGTTATTTATTATTAGAACATTAAAACGCACTTAAATGACTGTTTGGGAAAGTGGATTCTTACAGCACCAATGAAGCTATAGGTGATTGAAAAATATTGACCACCATTCAATGCAGTTTGACTTTGTTGAATTAAGTGCTTGAAATCAGAAAAGCTTTTGATTCTGACGTTCGGCTTCCATTTTTCCAGTACATGCGTTTTACATGTTTCCCCCTTCGGGAAACATTTGGTTCATTACTGTTTAACTAAAACTTGCATAATTCTAATACAATAGTCGCTTTACGTACCTTTAAATTACCTTCCGCGGCTACCAAAAACATTATAAGTGGACCGGTTTGAAAGAAAAAGCTGAGCGTCTCCAAGAACTGGAAAACGCCAGTGTCTTGCTCCAAAAATGCTGATGGTGACAATGTAGCCCATGCTGATGTATTGATAAACACCCAAAAGCATAGGGTCCGAAACATCTCCGAGACATTTTTTGTGATATCAGAACAAAAATTAAAATCTTCGGCATTTTGTGCAGATAACATGAAATAGTTTCGTTCAATCTGGGCTTTGAGACATTTTGTCCATATTTCATAATTAGCAAAGCAAGCTAAAAAGCAAAAGGAAATCCCCAAGTGTACAAGAAACTGTCGTATAAAGTTGATAGAGGCTAGAAAGCATGCCAGAACAATCAGCCACCAAGGGTCTTGTTCCTCATTTTCATGCAATTTCAGAATGAACGGAAAGAAGCGCAGAAACCGGAAAATGAAAGCCTTAATTAGCGTTTGACAATTATTGTATGTCAATCCGTTTCGTTCATATGTGCTCATTTCATCTTGAATGGAGAACAACAATGGAACGGTCCAGAGAACAAATACGATGATATATTTCTATTACGATGAAATTAATATCACTGACACTTCATTACAAATTATTAGAATAGTTAGTTAGTTTACACCGAAAAGAACTTTTACTATAATACCTTGATTCCAAAAGCAGTTGAATTTGGGGAAGATATACCAGTTACATACACAACTTCACGTTTCCTTCTCCATACGGTTATGAGAAAAGCTACTGAAACACTGTTACCAATCACAATGTTTGCATTATAAAACATCTTGGATGGGACTGCTAGAACGTTGTTTGTCGTCAATACCCGAAGTTGCAAAAGGTATGTTAGAAGTAACATGACACCCAGTATCTTGCATATTACCTTCAAGTACCAACATTTGTATTTGAATAATTATAGTAGTAACTATTTAGTAACGTAGTCGTAGTAAGTAGTTTGTATTTGTATTAAAATTAAAGTGTAGAGGAAAGTAAATATTGAACCTTGTGAGATTTATTTTCCACAATAAACCCATGTTTGATTTGATAAGGAACCAACATTAGCCAGTAGCCAACTTCAAGGAACAAACGCATAAACTCAGGAAAGCAAAACGTAAACCTGACCTGATGACTTGAATTCGTCGAATCTGTGACAATATTTTTTTCGTTTTTAGGGTTCATTTTGAAACAATTTGAACGGTACTGTAGTAATACTCCTTATTATCGGGGTTGTTCTGTAGTAAAACACTTCGTTGATCCTCCTGACCTATAAAAATGACGACAAAAATTTTATAGGTCCTCTTTTAAAATTCATTTCGCCCACACACATCAATTCACGCGTCATCGTCATCATGTAGCAGTCATATACTGATATACAGCAATACAGCTCACATTGTCAGCTCATTTGAATATTCATGTGATAATCTAATGGAATATGTTAAAAGCGACAACAGATAAGACAAATGAACAAGCTTTGTAGATACTTTCATATTCAGCACTTCAACCGCGCTTCAAAGATGTTATTCATGTTATCCTTTACTAGATTTTCATTTTAGTTTCATGACGTCAATAGTCACTACACTAGTCAAGTCAGTACTAAACTGTCTCCGCGACACACTTATGACAATTATGTGATTATGATCACTTTTATAGTGCTTTATGCAATTCCAACACAAATGCTGGGAGCTTTTTAGAGACGTGCATTAAAAAAATATATGATGACTTTCAAGGTCAATCTTCAATTGCAACGACTCGAATGACCTGGATATGACCTTGAAAATACTGTATGGATAAAATATATTTTTGAACTAGGATCTAAGTGTTGCTGGAAATGAAATTGGCATATTTTTTATTCACTACATTGCTTTCAATCTTACGACTTTTTATAGAATTGACATTTTTGATTCACTACTTTATACAAGTACATACTACCGACAGGAAATTGCAATATTGCATTGCTAACTGCTACTGAATAACTGAATTTAAGGCATTCCTGCTCCTCTTGGGTACAATTCCAAATCCCCCTTCATTGGTCTTTGTGTAGATCCGACGTTAGGAAATCCAACAGTGCATTTACAAATAGTGGGTGCATTGAATTGCAACATGACAAGAATATGGGTTAAGACGACGCTTATAGTCTGTAAAAATGTACAATAAATAAGATAATATGAACTGGTCAGTTAATTACAGGTTGGAAACGCTATTGTTCTTACAGCTCCAATGAAACCATAAGTAATGGGAAAATAATGTCCGCCAGCCAATGCAATTTGTTTTTCATTCATGAACTGTGTAAAGTCTGAAAATGTTTCCATTTCATGTTGTGGCTTCCAGATTGCGAGTAAATGTTGCTTGCATTTCTCTCCCTGAAAAGGACAGTTTTTGGTTTATTTGTTACAAAGACTTTAATTTTCATCCTAATAAAATATTGGTTCAAGTTTAGTGTTAAATACCCTCAAATGCCCTTCAGCAGCTACAAAAAATATAAACATTAATCCGACTTGGTAGGAAAAGCTAAAGAGACGCAAACTTTCCCAAGTGCCTTTCTGCTCAATAATAAATGCCGATGGAGACAAAACAGCCCAACTGGATGCATTGATAAAACTCCAAAAAGAAAGTGTGCGAAACATTTGCGACACCTTCTCAGATACTTCGGAACATTTGAGAAATTGATGGAATTTATCCCCCAAAGACGTATCCCATTTGTTTTGCTCATGATGGCATTTGGTCCATATTTCATAGACTGCAAAACAAGCTACAAAGTTAAAGGACGTTCCTACATGAACTAGAAATTGTCGGACGAAATTAATAATTGCTAAGAAGTGCGCCAGGAAAGCAATCCACCAGGGTACCACGGCTTGACATCTAGGAATAAACGGGAGAAATCGTCGAAGTCGATGAACAAAGGATGTCGAAAGTGTTTGATTCTGATGTCCGAATCCATTTCGTCGACTCGTATTAATTTCATCGTAAAGCGCAAGAAAAAATGGGATGGTCCATTGGAAAAATACGATCAAATAAATCTATAAAAAAGAAAAGATTGATTCATTAAAAATGCAAAGATGTTTAATAAGACTTTCGAAACAGGGTCAAGATACCACAACCGTCGAAATCCTGTTTTTAGGCTTTTTACAATATATGTTTGCTACTGCTACAGTCTCTTTTTGCTTCGTCCAAACCATGTAAAGGAATGCTACGGCTGTGACATTTACTATGAAAATGTTCGCATTGTAAAACGTCTTTGGTGGATCTTTCAGGATGTCGTTTGTCGTCAGCACACGAAGTTGAAGTATAAATGACAAGAATAAAGCACCAGCCAGTACTTTACATATTATCTAATAACGCCAGAAATGTACACAATTTATTTCAATCACATATGTAGCTAATTTAAATCAAAGTGTTCAAAAAAACCGGTACCTTGTGTATCGTAGTTTGAGAATGAAATCCACACTCAACCTTAAATGGAATGATCATCAAGTAATATCCAACTTGAATAAACAAACGAACAAAGTGAGGAAAATAATATTCAATTTCCTCTGTTCGCATTTGTGGCTGAGACCCATTTTCAAATGCAGCAGACGTGGGTTTTAAATCATGGACAGCGTTAATGAAAATTCGTAATTTGTCCTTTTTCGAATTCATTTTCAACATTCAAAGAAACGAACCTGTTTGCTATATGTCAAATTGTGAAATGATCCCTAGCGTCACTAGTCACTATAGCCTAATTTAAGAATATTTCAACCTTGTTTTTGCGTTACATAAAACCGCCTGGATGATGCAACACTGCCATTTCTTTCGATTTAGTAATAATTCCTTCAAATGAAGCACATCTTTGTCGCTATTCCTTAAAATGACGCCCACAAACGTAACGCCAATATTTGCAGTTTAGATTTAGAGATAGGATTTTGCAAACGCTTTTACTTACGTGTCTAAATGGAAATTTTACCATTTGCTTAATGTGTCAATTTGTATCGTTCTGTGTCATCTTAGATTACTGAAAAGGTGGTAAATGCATTAAGCATATTCATCACTTTTAGAAATCACATAATGCGGCCGTTGAAGAATTTCTCTTACCATAAAAGTATAAATGGAACTGCTGAATCAGCAAATAGATGCTATGGATAAATTAAAAGAAATTTCGGTTCAAAGGCGATGCATTCTATAAGGAAAAGTGAACAAAAATGTGCGGATGCATAAAGAAAATAAAGACGAGAAGTAACAAAAAATGCACATGATGATTAAAGTTGACGTTATGCTTATATAGCACTTTTATTCCCATTTGTATTGTTACATCTTACATATCAAATATCATTGTAAACAAGCTAGACAAGCTTCTCTTCTTCTCCTCTCCCTTTCACGCTCATATTGTCATTAAGCTTCATTGTTCAGAACCGTTGGACGTTACAATTACAAATTGCCAAGCATTTAATAATAATGTTGTATGAGATCGAAATGATACGACTTTTGATGTGTTTCATATTCTGCTTCCCTGTGCCAGATTGTGTTCAATTGTACCAGTAATGCAAGTACCTTTACTCTCAGACCTGCTAATTACTGTTGTGAAGAATGGCAAATGGCATATTATGAGATAACAGATTTTGCTTTTTTAACGTCGGACACGTGCGTTTACATATACAGTATAGCAGCACTATGCAGTTTTCGTTCCTTCCTTCATTTTTGCACAGGTACATTGATTCGCACAAGATTAAGAGATTTCTCTACAACAAGACAACAATACCTGCTACTACTGAAGGTAAACAAGTCTTTTGTAGCGGCATAAGGCTTCAGTGTTCAATCCCTCCCATTTCACATGGCGTTACATCTTTCATTGAAATTGCATAGATTCTATCTGTATTTTGCAAAATTGACAGTGACGATTAGTTGAGTCTGAACAGTTGACCGACTGGTATATCACTTTGCGCTTTAAAAACATGATATAAAAACAGTCAAATAATAGTTTGAAATTGGTACTGAAAAATTAACTTTTGCCATTATGGTTTTAGAATTTCCAGTGTTTTTGTTATGTGCTTTGTTCAGTTGTGCTCCTCCTGAAACGCCAGTAAGGCAAATGGAAGGTCGTGTAAGTCAAGATGACTCTTGGCTCCGAACGTTTAACGGGAGGATGCGGATGTTTAGTGCAAGTGACAGTAGCAACGCATTATTAGAAAACATGGGAAGAGTTAGCAGAACAGGCAGAGCTGATTCTTTTAGTGGTTCAGAATTGATTGTACGAATTGAAAATGGTTTGATTGAAGGAACAAGGAAAGAAACCATTATGAGACGAGAGTTTACTGCTTTTGAAGGTATTCCCTATGCAAGACCATCCGGTTGGAAGACGAAGATTTCGAGTGAGATAATTTGACAGTTCAGATGATACTTGGGGAATTGTTATGTTGTTATACATGTTGCTATTGGTCAAAACAAAAAGTAAATCGCTTTTTATTACAAAAACAGAATCCTGAGCCAATCAATGAAATATGGTCAGACATTCGACCAGCCAAAAAACCTTCACCCCATTGCTTACAATTGGACATCACGCAATCGTTCGTGGTGCAAGGACAAGAAGACTGCCTCTACTTGAACATTTACACACCTGCAATTCCTAGTAACAACGACCGAACTCAAAGTCTCCCTGTCATACTGCTCATTCATGGCGGAGGCTTTTTGTCCGGTTCCGGAAGCACTTACGGACCTGCTTACCTCCTCGACCGGAATGTGATACTCGTCACACTCAATTACCGTGTGGGTGTACTCGGGTTCATGTCCACGGGAGATGAAGTTTCTCCCGGCAACTACGGACTGAAAGATCAAGCCCTTGCTTTACAATGGATTTCAAGGAACATGCAAGCATTTGGTGGAGATCCGTCTAGGATTACAATTTTGGGTCAGAGTGCTGGAGCCGGGATGGCCGCAATGCACATTGTCAATAAACGCTCAGCAGACTTGCTAAATGGGATGATTTGTCATAGCGGATCTCATTTTGCTCACTGGGCCGTACAAAATGATACAGTTGAGAATTCTGCACGCATTGCAAAAATGTTAGCATGTCCTACCGACACGTCTGCTCAAATGGTTGAATGCTTACGTAATGCAAATCCTCATATACTCGTTGGTCGACAAATGCAGCTTTGGGTATGTCGTGCATATCTGAACATACACGGTCGTACGTGTATTAGAGATCGTATGAAGAAAAACTAAATTAATTCTTTCCGTAATTACATTTTAATGACTACAACTTCAATAATGAATCTTCTTTTTATGAAATTCTTAGCAAGTATTAGCCGTGTCTCGTCTTCCATTTGGACCCGTTGTGGAACGTAATAACCCCGGAGCATTTCTCACCGAGTCCCCCGAAATGACCTATGCTACAAGAAAGGTCAAACCCATTCCTATGCTCGGAGGGGTTGTGACTGACGAAGGCTCAATTTTTGCTGCAAGTTAGTCATGCAACTTAACAGTATTAAGTAGCACATTTTCTCCAAAACTTTGAACCATTTGAACATTTGTAGTTGCATAATGTTCCACTGCTACATAATGAAACGCATAATTTCCAATTTTCTGTTTTTGTTTATTACGCACCCAGACTTTTATCTTCTTCCTGGCTTAATGGGGAGTTTGAATTCTAACTGGGTCCAAGTAGCCCCTTACGCGTTGGCTTTCGACAAACGAACCGGAGATAAAAGTGCCATGGCTCGTAAGATTCGCTCCTTTTACGCTGGAAATAATACATGGAGTTTCTGGAATAGAGACAAGTTGAGCGAGGTTTGTTTTCGTCCAATTCGTCCATGAATATGTAGAGCTCGTATTACACAGTCATTCACTCATTCATGACTTTATGAGAGAGTCATATAAAATTCCGAAATTAATTTACACGTTCTACTTGATGAATGACTCAAAGTTGAGTGCACATGATTTATTCATACAGATGCTCGGAGATCGCACAATAGTGCAAGGAACGTTTTACGGGCTCCAGCAACATTCTCGCGTTGCCCCAACCTACGCCTACCATTTCAGTTTCAAAGGGAATCCGGCTACTGTGACTGGATTAGGTCTTCGGAGTGACGATTGGGGTAAACTTCTACACGTAATTTGTAATTCCGTATTGCACCTTTCCATTTCTCATTTTGTTATAGGAGTTGGACATTTGGACGACTTTTCCTACCTGTTCAACAGTTCACTTTACGATCCAATCAATCCAAATGCCAATTCTGATGAATTCAAAATGATGCATATGATGACAAACGTTTGGAGCAATTTTGCAACGTACGGGAAACCAATGTACACAACAAGTTTGAACCAACTAGTAGAATTTTGGCCAGTTGTGCAAAACCCAATGAAAATGCACGTGATGGATTTGAATGTGAGACCAAGATTAAAACCATTTCCTTTCCAACGTCGAATGGATTTCTGGACATCTTTGAACATCAAAGACGACCATGCACTACGATTGTAACCAACTTAGCTTACTGGAACAAGTTACACTTTCTCCGTTCCCCACTTCCCGAGTTCTCATGCATGAGAAATGTGCAAGGAGGTCAATTTTCATTCATTACAGCGCAATGTTAGTGTATAATATATAATTTAAATGCAGTAGCTCTCAGGGAAGCCACTTCCTTTTCTTGAACTCTGTTTGCTCCTGCTGGACAGAACAGAACAAAGTTTATGAAATAGGTAAAGTTTGTTGGATGTAATTTGTGTGCCATGTTGTTGAACATGAATTTTGTAGCTATGTGCGTGTATACAGTAATCCATTTATTTGTCTAAGCCATAATAAGATTGCATTTGATACACGGAAGAACAAGGAGAAAGGACACAGGACCGTTTTTTTGTTCAAATAAACATTTTGCCCTACAAATGATAACAAGGAGAAGATGATAGTTTGCGTATTTAAATGTAATAAGTACTAATAACGAAAGTTCTGTGTTTAGCTATTAAATGTACTGTATATAAGTCTCATACTATGGTCAGTGTGTGTGTGTGTGGACATTACCGAGATTCATCAATAGGGCAATAACCGCCAGGAAAAGTTGCATGTCCCACATTCGTTTAGGTAAAAGTGGTAAGTGTAAGTCACGAATAGTTCTTTGTTGAATAATCAATAATCCCTTAAAGTCATATGATGCAATGTCCAGTTTGTAAACATAGGAGAGACGAATGGCCTTCTGCAATCATCAAGGCAGTCTTTCTTTTAACTGACCACTACACGAGAAATTTTCTCTCGTGTGCGCAACTTGAGCCAATCTCACAATCAACCGTCAACCTTTACTGTTTTCCCTTTCTTTGCGGTCATTTCTCCTTTGGGGAGTTTCAGGTGAAAAACCCATTTCGCCGTCCGACCTGAAGTGGACCCATCAAAAGTTGAAAGAAAAAAGACTTCAGACTTCAAACGTATTCAAAGCTCAAAGTCCACAAGCATCTCATTTAATTTGCATAAAGGTTTCCCTTCTATTTTACATACTATATAACTATCTACATGTATTATAGAAGGAGCTCAACTAAATATATAGAAAACTTAAAATCCTAGGGGAATTTGCATTTCGTTATATAACTAATTAACTAATATTACTTTGATTATTGGATCCTCTTGATGTGCACAGGACATCTTGTCATGTGGAGTGGAATGGTTGTTTGAAGAGCAATTTTCTCATCTCGTCATAGCTGGTTACAGGAAAAAGTGGACCTCTGGAATTGATACGGAGTGATTTTCTGGACTCTTCTGGACAAGTGAATATCATCTTCACCATTTCATCATGCTCAAAGCCGTACCTTTCAACGTGGACATGCTCTCATTCTTCATGGTCCTGAGTATCCTTCCACTGGTGGTTTCATTGGAACGTAAAAAATATCACAGCCCATGCGAAAACATTGCAGAATGTGACTATGCAGAAACGATCCTCAACTGCATCAATGCCAAATGTGATTGCAACAAGCAAATTCCTTCAAATCTTCCTGGCGTCTATTACGAAATGGAATGGAGCTCAACGAAAGGAAAATGCGTGTCAGCGGCGGGATCACCATGTCCCTTGACAAGGGCTGGTCATGGTGCTGACAAAATGGAATGTGCATCCGGTCTAAGATGTGTGGAGTACACGAAGAAAAGAAATACTAATCAGTCTCAACCACAATTATCGGCCAATACTGAAGGACAAGAAGAACACAGTCAACCTGACACTGCAAAGCTCATTGGTGTTTGCAATGCTGGAGGAGCAACTGGAAGCATTCAAGTTGTGTCAGATAACGTCGTTTGGGTGTCACTTCTAATTCTCATTGGGTACTTTGCGCTTTCCTGAACCAGCGGAAATCCTAACGTATACAGAAAAAAAGTATCATATCTCATCCTCATCAGCAGAACTTCATTCGATGTGTATACTATATAAATATTCTCCGTCCAATAAACGACGACCCACCCATAAAACAAGAAATAAACACTTTGGTGTAAGGCTTCGCATTTTTCAAATGACAAGCAAGCAGTTGGGATGTTTTCACTTTCAGCACCCGTGATAAACGTATGTATATTTGTAAAATGACATTTTTACACAAGAACGAATGTTCTACACATCACAATTCACAGATACTGTCTGTGTAATGTGTATGCGTAAATTAAATATTTTAGATTCTCTCCTTAAAACTGAATCAAAAAATTATAAATTGGAGTGTCATGTTAAATGCACCTGAGTTGGAATAAAAGTTCAAAAATAATGTATCGAGTTCAATATCATTTTGATACCAATTAATAATTAGTTACATTCAAAGATCAGCGACAGAAAAGGCATTTCTCTTTTCATGCCATTTCATACCAAATACCAAATGCTTAGTGTATATACATTTGAATTGCATTTGACATTTGACTGATTCGACGAACTCTCACAAAAGAATGTTTCATGCATCTTGATCTTGACCTAACCAAAGATGTTGAACAAAATGCATCGGTTAGATGACATAACACATAACACAATAGACACACAAGGTTCATCATCATTTTCAGATTTTCACGTCTTGTGTTGAGGGCTGGAGGAGGCTTGTCATTATTGTCATGAAAAACGATGTGAGTCGATGATGATGTTAACACGTTAAATAAAATACAATTGACTTGATTTGACAACAGTTTATTTGTTTGATTTATTTCATCCATCCACTTAGACAAACAATTGCGCAACAATAGAATGTCATCAATTTAGCCAGTATTCATTAATAAATGCGCACGCATGAATCATTAAATTAATCACGTTCATGATAAACAATTTGCCAAGTTCACGGGACGCAACGCTCACTTTGACAGCTCCAACGCAGCTTCGCATGTACTGCGCAATATTTGATCTCATATCAAAACAACAACAAACATTAAGTGCATTTATCGGTTTTTCATGTTGATTTTGGACATGGCCATGGCATGAATTCAAATCCATTATAATCCTTCACTTTGATGTTTGAGAATAGACATTATCATATGCGGAAATATGGAAAGTCATAGTTGGCTTGTGATCACAAACGCAAACTGCGAACCACAACATTGCAATAAAAACGGGACGGAGCTGCTCAGATTTCAAAATAGTTGACAACAAAGTGGGAACCAGTTAACTCTTCAAGTTTATTTTTGCAAGAAGCTTACGGAAATCGTATCATAACAACAAAATGGACGAAAATTCAGTTAAAACGTAAAGAATGTTTTTTTCATACTTTAATTTAATAAGTGATGATAAATGGATTCTTTATTTTAATCTTGTTATTCTGAACTCTGAAGGAAATGGCCTTTACCACCTCAGAGTGTTTTTGGGTGTAGCAGTCTTGACAGCATTCCAATTCCATTTCCCAGAAAATCTTCGTTAGACTGGCATCCGAAACGGGGAAGCATTTCTTCCGAAGACGAGTCTTGTGAAACGAAAACTCCAATGACGCAGCAGCAGTCAAAACCACAACCACAATGTTTTCCTACCGAACGGAAATTCAGCGACCCGTACCTGAATGTTTTGAATTTTACTAATGCTTTGCGAAAAAAGCACTCTAATGAGTTTTTATACTAAATTAATTAACACGACATGGGTACTGGATTCTTTGAAACATTCATGAGAGCTTGGAGATAACGAAAACCACAATGGTGGGATGAAATGAAACCATGTACCAAATGTACGCACCAAACTTTCGCACTTCACCCCGTATTCCTCTTTCCGCACATTTCAGAGACGTTGTCATCTCTACAAAACGCCATTTGTTTCATTAATCGAGATTTTATAGTATTTTGTGATATTGATTCCTTTTATTAAAGAATAAAAGTTGAGTTTTGAAATTCAAAGTTAATTTTTTGTAATATTATTAATCCAAGTCGTGTTGAACTAAAAGCGCATTACTATAAATAACATGGAATCATCATCTCCGGAAGAGAAAACCCTAATGGCAAAATGTCATTCCGTTTGTCAAAAAATGAAGGAAGATCAAAGGGTTGGAGATCTGTTTCGTTTTTCCAAGACACTTCTTCATTTGAATAATTCAGCTTCTCTCCATCCTCATGGAATGACTGATTATGACAGATTCAATAGTACGTTCGTGTACAAGCGACGGACGACGATTGATGTTAACAATGTGAAGTTACAATACAGAAGGAAAAACAACTACGAGTATTTACACGAACACCCCGAATTGGATGCTTGGATTGATACATTTGTTCAGGAATTGGTAGGAGAGCAGCCGAAGGATGCTATTTCTTTCACCGCTCGTTTCTTCGCAAAACCATGCAACGATTTGAAAGAGAAGATGACGCGATTGCAAGACCAGAGAGAAAAGGCGCAGCGTAGCATGGCCAAACTGGTTCCGGGACTTTGGGAATTCCCTAAAAATCCGAAACGGGACGCAGTGAAAGACATGAATTCCATCAAAACACTTTGTATCGGCCCAGTAGCTCGCGACATGGACTTTGACGACCCATTTTCTTCAGGTGCGGCCACGGGCACAAAGTTGGAGTTGAAGCCAAACTTACAAAATGATGTCTGCTGAAACAAGATTCTTTTCATAAGATGAAGATGAAAAGCACAAAGGCATTCTTCTTTTCTTGTACATTAATTTGCTACTATACAACTTACAATAGTGCTTTAGTAGTAACAAACTAATAAATTGTATTCTGTGCACTATGAAGAAGAATGCAAATTAATGTTTCTCTCATGTTATCATTAGATTCCTGAGATTGAATTCTGAGTGTGTCTTTGTGGATAAAATTGCAAGCTCAATAAATTACAACTTGGACTTATTAGAATTTAAATTGTTTTTTGGTTCGGGAACCTTTTTCACCAGGTGTTTGAGACATGTCGAAAATTTATTGCTGACTGTTATATTCCAGAGGAATAAAAAGGAAGGACGTAAATGCAGCATTTTGTTTCGTGTATGTTGAAATGGTGATTGTGAATGAGATGGGTTTTTGAATGTTGCATAAAGTTGTAAGCGTAAGGATCGGTGTGAAATGCTATGCAGATTTAACTGTAGAATAGTGAGGACTTGTCACCTGTCACCTTTTGTTACAGTTGATTCGGCACATAGTGAGCTTGACTGTGACTGTTCCCATTTCGTATCAAGGTAATGCACCATGTGCGTTGACGAGTGACGTTCTCTGTAGTTTTACGTGTAGCAAAGTGTCAAGGGAATAGGGAATAAAGTGGATTATACGATTCCGGCTGAGAGAGAGACTTTCCGACTGCACTTTGTGTTTCAACGTGTTACTTCCCTTGTCTGCAGTAGCACCTGAATACATAAAAACTGCAAAAAGGACGTATGAGAAAAGACCAGAGTGAAAGAAGAGAGAAAGATAATGTTATACAGTATAGTCCGTTTATTTGGTGTGACATCATCATCAAATCGAGTTCTTTTTGGCAATAGGGAAATCTAATGCAGAAAAGAGAGTCCAGGAGCATGGTAGTGATATGTAATGGGAATATGTAGTTTACTGGTAAAGTAGTCGAACTGTAGAAGTAGTAAAAAATCGAAAAAAATAGCATGGAGAATAGAAAACTAGTAGAGATAATATGAAATCGTGCGGCATTTGTCATGTAGAAGGACGAGACATGTCAACACTGCTGGTAGACTTGTCTAGGCAGGAGGACAGTGAAGAGTGGCTGGGACACTGCCAATTGTTGACAGTCATGCGACACCTGGGGCATCGTGAGAGTTTTTGGGAACAAGAACTGAGAAAGATATCGGAAATGGCATAGGGCGTGTGTGTGTTGTGTGGAGTGTTGGCTTGGCTATTTGAAACGGTTGCACCTTGAGCTTTATGACTTGTTCATGAATTGGACAGGAGCCAGGTGAAGGAAACTCCGGATTTCTGTCACCACTGCCCGCCTTTGGTCGGGCAGTTCCGGGCGTGGAGCCAAGAAATCAATAGGCGAGATCGGAGTGTGTCGACGCAGCCCGGGTGACAAGGCAGAGGTGGAGGTGGGCCGTGTGCGGGGGAGATCAATACTCCGTTTACACACTCACACACAGACCAACTGTGGGAAATAGGTTCATTTGGGCAATAATCTTTAGTTAATTTTCTCACAATTATATATCTCTTTTCAATTAGAGACGAAGTTGGATTCAGAACGGCAGTCAAGCCCTGCTGGTCACAGTGTAGGGCTGTGTGTGTGTGCACTCGTTTCTTTTGTTCGTAGTCGTGTGTTGTCCGTGCCCTTCGTGCCAGCAAGGGACGACGAGTCTTATCATTTTTTTATTAGTCTATTTCCCTTATCTCCTTTCGTATGTGTGAGTTTGGGTCAGTCATGTCTCCATTCCAATGGTTGACACTTTTTGCATTGCTCGTTGTGACAAATCTCGTAGTCATAGTTCAATGTGGCACTGCCACCGGAAATGTGGTCAAACAGAAGACTCACTATGGACCAGAGAGGGAACAACATTTCCTCGAAAGAAGATCCAACGGAGTCGTCCTCAAAAAGGATCACTCCATTTACATTGCCGGGTTCTTCCCTTTCGCTATGAATGTCAGCGAAGGGTCAGTGGGTCGTGGGGTGCTTCCAGCCGTCAAATTGGCCCTTTATCATATCAACAACAATCCCAATATTCTTAAGGACTATAAGTTACACATTAGTTGGAATGATACGCAAGTGAGTTCCCTTCTTACTGTCACTTTCATGTCATCTTCTTATTTTTCATTCATTTCATTAATCTGAATTTAATTATTTTTTCAATTTTCATCGTTGTTTTCACTTTTATTCGCTTTTTATAACAATACTATATGGATATGGTCCAACTTTTCTTTGTTTTCTCTGATTTGGACCTATATGTATCGTATCCCCATTAAATGACCTGATTTTCTTCCATAACTGAATACTGAATTTAATTAAATGAAATATTTATTTGTAGTGCGACGCAGCGGAAGGAATGAAAGTCTTCTTTGATTTCATGTACCATAAGCCAACGAAGATCGTGTTATTTGGGGACGCATGTACGACTGTGACAGACCCAATTGCCAAAGCGTCTCGGCAATGGAAAATCGCTCAGTTGTCCTATGCCGATATGCATCCAATGTTTAGTAAACATAATTATCCTAATTTATTTCGCATTGTGCCGAGTGAGAATGAGTTCAATAATCCTCGTATTGAGTTGCTCAAAATGTTCAATTGGACACGTGTTGGAACACTGTACCAAGGAACAGAGTCAAGGTACAGTTTGGCTCACAACCGACTCGTTGCGGACTTGGAAGGGTTGGGAATTGAAGTTGTGGCTGCTCAGAGCTTTGCGGATGACATCAGTTACCACATGCAGAAACTTAAAGAAAAAGATGTTCGAATCATCTTAGGGAATTTTAATGAAACTTGGGCCAGACGCATTTTTTGTCAGGTGGGTGGGGCATTTTGTATATTTCGTAACTCCCAATTATAAAATGTGTCTTGACTTGACTTGTTCATAATCTTCATGCAAAATTATGAACTTTATATGTATAGTTACATAAATTGTGACATTTTCTAAGAGTTCAAAAACCATTTTAAGGTTTTTCTGAAAGTGCTAATTTGAAAAAAGATAATTTTATTAAAAACCGGTCATTGGTAAATGAATGAAGGAAACATTCTAACATTTTGACGGTGTGACATTGCGTTATGTAGGCTTATCGTGAACAACTCTATGGGAAAAAGTACCAGTGGCTCATTGTGGCGGCGTACAAACCGCAATGGTGGAGAAACCGGGATGTCAACTGTACAGTGGACGAAGTGGAAACATCGTTGAAAGGTGCTCTTCTCATGGATTTGCAACCGCTGAGCTCGAGCTCGGAAGTCTCCGTGTCGGGATCTGTAAGTCCACAAGAGAAATCCCCAAGAGCATAATCCAAATCAAAAACTATAATTGAATCAAGTCCCCGCATGCACATACAAACTAAAACTCATTTCTGCATCACACACCTCATTCCTCATCCTTAATTAAATCACCTGCGTCAAAATTAACTTTTTGAATGTATACACTACACAGACTGCTCAGCAGTACAAAGGACTGTACGATGTCGTGGCCCTTGGTGAATACTCACGCTTCCACGGATATGCTTATGATGGCATTTGGGCCATAGCGCTGGCGCTAGACAACATCACTCGCACTTATCACAACAAAGATCTCGGTGTTCTCGACAACTTTCGCTACCGTAATGAAGTGTGGGAAAAAGCCCTCCTCACCGCATTGGAGGGAACGAAATTTATTGGCGTCACTGTAAGCATTTTCATTTTATTATCTTTCCTTCTTATGCATTCTCATATATCATCCAATTTGCTCCGTTGTGCTATAATTCATCCTTTCATGACACGAAAAATGATGTCATCAAAAATAACACAACTTTGTTACATACTAAATGAACTGTTCCAAAATACAGTCTTTTCGTCTTTTGTAATGGTGCACGCGAAAAGCGATAATGATGCAACACAGCTACGTGACTACTGACTACGTGATTACGGAGGACATTGCACAGATAGTACTGTGTATAGTTGTTACATAACTGCGAATTTTGAACACTTTTCATCATAGTTTCTTTTGTTTGAAGGGCCCTGTTCGTTTCCAGAATAACGGAAGGAAAGGCACTGTGCTCATCAAACAATTCCAAGGTAAGGAGAAAGTCAATAAAAAGTCCCCTGTTCTCTCCCACTGCCACCATGTTGAGTTAATAATGTTGACCTTTTCTTACATTGTAACATCAGAAAGCAAACACACTTGATGATATGATATGACATGACTCGACAAGACTAATATTCTTGCTCATGTTTCACATCAGTTTGCATTTTGCAATAGTATTCTTTACTTTTCCCCATCGTGTTTGATATGTGTTGTGTTTCACATAATGAAAATTCCTTCTAATATAATGTTAATGTGTTATGCTCCACACTTACAGTTTGGAAAGTTATTACATATTTTTCCCTTGTGTTTTGTTCAGCATTCAACACGGTGAATGCAGAAGTGAAAGTTGGCGAGTTTGACGGTGTCACGCAAACCATGAGTTTGTCTCGGGGCAGCTCCATTGTGTGGAATGGCAAGAATCCACCAAAGGATAGGACGATTGACGTATGAATTAATTTTGCATTAGCTTTGACTCTTGTCCAAATCATTTAGTTTCATTTATTCCTCATTTCCCCTCATGTCTTTTTTTTCTGTTCTCCGTTTGCCCTTTTTTGTGTAATGTTTACAATGGTCATGTCAAAACAGATACATCAACCGACTCGTATCAGCCCCAGTATCTTTGCAGCCATGACTGTTATTTCTTCCGTGGGCATTTTGGTCGCTTGCTTCTTTCTTGGAATCAACATCAAATTTCGAAACCAAAGGTGACCTTTCATTTCAGCTTTTGTCATTGACCTACAAAAGTCATTCTCATGTCCGAATCCTGTCTATCCGACCTTATAATTACATGCTAAATTTAACGTTTGGACGAATTGACTCTTATCATATTAATCAGATACATTAAGATGAGCTCTCCGTACCTGAACAACTTGATAATCGTCGGATGCATCTTTACATACACGTCAGTCATAATTCTCGGGCTGGACTCGAAGTTAACTTCAGTGGAAGCTTTTCCCTATATTTGCACTGCGAGAGCTTGGATTCTCATGGCTGGTTTCACTCTAGCGTTTGGTTCCATGTTCAGCAAGACTTGGCGAGTGCACAGCATTTTCACAAATGTCAAGTTGAATAAAAAGGCAAGCAGATTCAAAACATGTGCCATCAACTTTCAAAATACAATTTTTCAAAGTTCATACCCAACGTCATGCAAAATGCTAACATCACTTTTTTAAAATCTTCTGGCAGGTGATCAAAGATATGCAGCTCTTCCTTGTTGTGGGTATTTTACTCGCCGTCGACTTTGCCGTAATGACAACATGGCATTTTGTCGATCCAATGTTCCGTGAAACGAAAGAGTTGGATGGATTCGTAAGCTAAAATTTCTTACTTTCGTTACACAAACTTCCCGTTTTTTAAAAAATAGATGACATCTTCATGTTTTTAATGTTTTTAGGTACTTCCTGGGAATGAGGACATTCAAATCATTCCTATAAACGAGTACTGCAAGTCATTCTACATGAGCTATTTCATGGGATGCATTTATGCTTACAAAGGAATGCTGATGGTATGAAAGCCATCATTTTGATTCCCTGATTGATAATTTTCTAAGAAATGATAAAGAACGATCAAATCTGTATTGATAACCTTGTATGTTTAGATGTTTGGGTGTTTTCTGGCATGGGAAACCCGACATGTGAGTATCCCGGCCCTTAATGACAGCAAATATATAGGGATGAGTGTGTACAATTCGGTGATGATGTGTCTGCTTGGAGCTCCATTGTCACATGTACTGAGTGACAATCAAGACGCTAATTTTCTCATCATTTCCGCCTTTATTATATTTTGCACAACGGCAACTCTTTGCCTTGTGTTTTTGCCAAAGGTACGTAATTGCTTTGATTGGATTACACAATTTGACATGACTTTCTATCTTAGATTTGAAACTGTGTAATAAGCCCGTCAAAGAATGGCTTATCCTTCATCTTAAATGGGAAAAGTAGGTCGTTTAACGTTCAGCACAGGATTATAAAAGGTAATTTTTTGGATGTGGTTGTAATCTTGCAGGTTATAGAGCTACGTCGCAATCCAAAAGGGATTGTAGAGAAACGCTTGCGTACGACAATCAAACCACCGCTATTTAGCGGTAGCATGACTGGAGGAGGAGGAGGAGGAGGTGGAGGAGGGACATGTACGACAGGAGTTGGAAGTAGTCAAGGTCATCCGGGAGGTCCAGGCTCTTCAGGTTCGACCAGTCAACATTTTAACTACTCCAGCTCTGGAGGAGGACTGACAACGAGCAATCGGCGGCGGGTGTCTGCCGCGTCCATTTACGAGCATGAGTACAAACAGGCCAAGACGGAGAATTTGAAGATACGTCGCTGTATTCGCGAGATTGACAATGAGATTCAGGTTCATTTCTTAACTCTAGTCTCTATCCTATTAGGCATTTTGGCAACTTCTGAAGAGTTCCATTAGTTTGATACTTCCATTCCCAGCTTTCCCACCTAATTTCGTTTTTGGTCTGGAAGTAATAGCAATTATCCATTTAATTGGTACATTTACAGGCATTAGCTAAATTACTGGGCGACGCTGCCAAAGAGATTCTCCACGATGCCATGCATAATTTGGCACTGCCTAAGTCTGAAGTTCTCAAAAAAGAAGGTAAAGCACAAAATCCATCCTAACCTATGTACACGTTACACTGAAGTTAATCTGACTTTCAGACCATTCAACATTTATAAATTGCTTTTCTTTCTTGCTGCTTTTCCTGGAATCTCGGGTTTTGTATTAACTTTACATTACAAATTACTCAATTAACAAAACTTAATTATTAAAATGACTTCAATTACAAAAAAATCAGACACGGATGTAAGTTCCTTGTACTCTTTAAACAGCGATGGAGGAGAGCTGAACGTTTTCATGGATGATGAGGATGAGGATGATGAAGATGAGGAAAAGTAAGTCACTTCTCACTTCCCATTTTATCCGTTCAGCTTTATGAATAAATTGGTAGGCAAGATTTGTGAAAGGTGTTGGATGAGTTAATGAGTTTTAAATTGGGTTAACATTAATAGGAAAAAGTCCCCAGCATTGAAATACCCTGGAATAGTGAGTGGATTAGTGCGTACTATGTTACCTCCCCCTGGAAATGTTGCTCCCTCTTGGATTTCCACTGCCACTGCCGCGTCTAATTTGCTCACAGAAAACTTGAAGAACGAAAAGACTATTCTCATGGTCACAACTACTACTACTAGTTCCGACGTGGCAAAATCTGATCCTAATGTTCTTGAGGGGCTTAATGTTATCATGGAGAAGAAATCGAAGGAAAGTGCATCAGAAGAAGATCGTAATCAAGCTGCTCTGTTGAACCTTCTAGAAGATAAATCTTTAGTTGTTGCAACTGATAGAGCTAAACGTCCCAGTCGAGGAGAAACTGGTAGTTACCATTTCACTATTATTAGAACAGTGCTGGATATGTCCCATGTTCAATGTAGAACTCGTACACTCGTACTGTCGTACTACTAAATCATGGTGTGAATTATTAATATGCATGGTCCATTTGGGATTTTACAGTAGAAACGATTGATGAAACGGAAGATGAAATGTCTGGAAGCAGCAGTAAACGAAAACGTGGAAGTAAGACAAGTCAGAGACTGAACAAGTCTGAATACGACGTGAGAGCTGAGGATATGACCATCGTCGTCGACAGAATTCCCATGAGCTCAGCCGACGAAGAAGCAAAGGCATGTGTGAAATTCCATAGCTCTACTATAGGAGCTATATATTAGAATGTGAAAATGGTGACTCATAAATCTACCATGTATGACTCTGTTTATTTTGAATTTTTAATGCAGAAGGTGAAAGATGAGCTGCTTCGAGATTCAGGGCGCCATTACCGCGCCATCAGCTCATCTGAAAGTCATCTTCCTTCGCTTACCGATGAGGGAAAGGAGGACAAAGATACTCTCCAAGCAAAGCGTCCCGAAGGGCAACAACGAAAGTTTTCGTGTACCACTGGTGGAGAAGATATTTGGTCTTTGCTTCTTAAAAAAGATCAAGCGAGGTATATTGAGCGGAATCTCTACCACGGGGAAAGTCAAGATGCGAAAATATTGCGGGAAAAAGCTGCAGCAAAAGAAGGAGTTCCAGCTTCTTCATCTGCTGGGCAATCGCAAGCGGTTCCTCCTCAACAACAACCGCAGTCACAACGGCAATCGCAACAACAACAGCAACCAAGACTCAAATCTCCTACGAGTGGCAAAATACTTCATCAGAGAAATGAGCCCAGTGGACTTGTGATTAGAGCAGAAACGGGTGCCAAAGAACTTGACTCCGCTTGGAATCCAGAGGGTGATGCGATGATTATCAGTGAGTGAAAGTTCTTAAAGGGGAATATAAGAACATGAATGAAAAGGTTTATGAAAATGTGCAGTATTATTCTAAATGGATTGTTGTTTTTTGCATGGCACGTGTACAGGTGATTATTTAGAAGAAGATAAGAGTGAAAAACCTAAGAAACCTGGGAACGGTCGCAACGGGAATGGACTTTTGTCCTCCTCGACGAGTCATTTAGATAAGTCTCACCACTTTTTCGCAGAAGAACTAAGAAAACCTGATGTGCTCGCCAGCACTTCCACAGATGACTTGAACAAACCTTGTGCCAAGTTGTCAAAACATCACAGCTACAGTGTTCCTCGTCGACTGGACAATTCCTGTCCGAGTCTCCAAGAGATCAACCTGGATGTGGCTCTCCTTCCCATCTTCCATAAGATTTTGAGTGAGAGAAGTCGTAGTCTTCGCGGAGGCCATCCAGGAGATCCTGGAGGTCACCATCGCCAAAGGGGAAGAGGCGGGATGAAGAAGGATAGTAAATTCATGGTCTCTTGTCCCAACATCATGATCAAGTGCGACATCGTAGAGTACTTGTAATGCACGTGTTCCTGACCATTTTTCCTCCTTCATTTTTCATTCTCTAGAGAAAACAAATATTACAAAAAATAAAAAAAACAACACGTTGTGTCAAAAATCTCGACGCGGAAATAATAAAAAATTAACCTTAACACGTACATGACTTTCTACCAAAACAATGTCTTAGAGAACTGAGAAATAAGCGGATTCTTGCGAATAATAATAATAAAAAGGGCTCAAGCCCAGCCCGTGTGTTCGTAATAAATTAAAACTCAATGTATGCATTTCTTTGTTAATAATGATTCATGATTCATGATGAATGGATGATTATTGGAAGCCATGTGCCGCTTTAATCTTTATCTTCTTCAGAACTTTCATTTCGTGATTCTAATTTTAATTATTTTTACAATTTTCACTTCATTTCGAACAGTGCCGTAGCTTCAGATGTACTTCTCAAGAGTCTCATGGTACTGTACAATAAATATGACTCTTTGACTGATTTGAGAACTCTTTAAAGCACGAAATTATCAATTGTGTAAAACTGGGGCAACTTGAATCCAGCCTGAAGTTCGTAAATAGTATAAGTTAAATGGATAAAAAGGAAAATAAAAAAACGGGTCATTGCAAGACCCTGGCCTGCTGACATCATCCGTAGGACCACTAAAGCTCAAACCAGTGAACCTTAAAGTTGAATGCATAAAAGTCAACTTGACGTAGGCGTCTGTGACATGAATTTTCTTTGTTCAAGCTTCCCTAAGAATGACATAGCGTCTTGCACACAATGCAAACTGCAAGTAAACACACACTTGCATTTCTTTGAAAACGAAAACAAATTAAATAAACAATTGGCTCGTGCCTTTTCAGAAATGTATAAAGGAAAAAATAATCACCGTGTGAGATTATTGTCATCCCTTGTATTCAGCATCAGAAAACCGCACTTGAATTTGTATATAAATACGCAAAGTCTCGTCTTCAGGTCAGTACAGTGCAATCGAAATCCTAAACATTTCGATTCCCGAAGCTTATTGCTGATTTAAACGTAATTTTGAAAAGCATTTCGTATTTTTGAAACCGAACATACCAACTTATAAATCGTAAGACATGGCACATAGGAAGGTAATTTACACATAAATATGTAAAATCAAAAATTATTCCTTAAACTTCAAAAATTGTAATTACAAAAAAATATATAATATAGGTTGACTACGTGTTTCTTGCTTGTGTTCTGCTGCTGCTGAGCATTGTGCAATTTCAAGGAGCTTCTGCAGGATTCCGCCGTGGATACGGTGGAGGTTTCGGAGGAGGAGGAGGATACGGCGGCGGCGGTGGATTTGGTGGATATGGAGGTGGAGGTTCCGGGGGTCATGGAGGAGGTTGTCCCGGTGGACATGGCGGTGGTGGAGGTGGAGGCTACGGCGGTGGTGGAGGTTACGGCGGTGGTGGCTTCGGCGGTGGTGGATATGGATACGGAAAATAATTCCAAAATACTTATTTAAAAATATTGTACTCAATGGTCAATGAGTAATAATAGGTAGTTGCATATTTATGCACAGTAGTAAAAGCTGTAATTATGTAGTAATGATCCGAAAACAGTTTTGTACGGTGACTAATGACCACGACCACTTTACCAAAAATAAAAACGTACCAAAACTTCCCCCCAAAATTATAACGTTTTCATTTTAACGAATCCAAACCATAACACCATAAATCAATATAAGTTTCATCACTATCATTCTTGCTTCATTTCATGATGTCGGTTTGAACAATTGGCATTCTATTCATACTTTCACAAACGAAGAAAGTGCTCAAACATTAATAACATGCGAATGCATTTCAGGTTTTGGGCCCAGCCGATTTATTGATATACTTGTTTGTAAATAATAATAACTTGGAAAATACGCAAATCGTTTTTGTATGAATAATATGATACAAGGCTTTGGATTGGGATGTATAAATGTAACGAATCGTGTCCTTCTTTCTTAGTGCACCATAAACAAATGATATTTATTTATGTTATTCTATCTATATACTTGCAGATTGATCGCCGGAGCGTAAGCGTAACCTTACGAACGCAATTTCCTTAATTAACGAAATCTCAACAATGAAATTGAATTCGGTCAAGTTCCTCGCGATCTTTGTTGTATTACTCCATGTGACGGCGGGTATTCCCAGTCAAAGTATTCTTGGATACTGTATTAGTACTAGAAACTTAATGTGCTCCTTCTGAGGAACATGGCACCGTGTGGGGTTTAGATGGTATTGCCTATAATCAATAATCAGTGAGTGTGCCCTACACAAAACAGCTTGCCGCAAATCTAAATCTGACGCTAGTAAGTTATTTTGAATTTTAGCAGTAATTGTTGCAAAATTAGTACATGTAAAGACGAATCCACTGGGCTCTTATCCATATTATTC
>JABASF010000097.1:0-70333 GCA_019776145.1 Harlomillsia oculata | reverse complement strand
TATTCAGCACTGCTCACCACTAGTCTCTGTATTCATTGTTTTCAACTTTTCTCGTAAAACCTTTCTCTTTCTTCCATCTCAATTTTCCAAAAACTTGGAGGGCGTCCTTTTCTTTCCCTCTTGTCCGTGTATTGCAATTTTTCCTATTCATCCTCGTATACTCGTATTTTCAACTGTGAATTCAGATTTTCTCTTCTCCCCGACAAAAATTACTTTTCATCAAAACTTTTCTTTTGATCAATTTTTTATATGGGAAAGAAAGGTATGGGCACCTTAATTAATTTTCTTTTACAATAGCAATTTTTTGATTTCAACTTCATTTTGAGATCTATAAATTAACAAGTTTTTTTGGAAAGTGATTGAAAATTCACAATTTGTTTTGTTACTCTGTGGCTTTTGTATTATGGGCTTCATTTAATGAAATTTTGTATATGAAGCCTTATGTATACCACGGAAAATGACATCTTTTGTTTCATTTTTGTGTAGGTAGACACTTTTGTTTCCAAGAAGAATGAATACAAAATGATTTTATTGGGTTGTTGTTTTGACGAGAAATGAAGTTGTCAAATCAGAGAAAGTTGATAGTTGGGTTTGAACACAATGCAATGCCGTAACTGTAGAAGGATGGATGTTTTTTCCATTATGAAATTTGGGATTGAAAAGGCTGGTTGAATCGGTTCAAACAATAAAGTGCGGAAAGAAGGGCGAATACGAGAAGATGCATGAAAGAGGGTATGTGACCAAAGTAGGCCACCTGCCACTCCTTTTGCCTCAATCATGTGGAATATTTGCAAAACTTTGTAAAGAGAAAAGAAAGTAGACAAAAAAAGAAGTAGCCAATCGTTTGAGCTCTTCAGTGGCTCTTTTGGGCTGTCTATCTCCTTCCTCTTGTGCACTTTTCCCTTGTATTATTATTACGACTACTAGCTCTTTTTTTCATGAGTTGACTTCTCGTAAAGTAGAGAGTTGAGTTGAGTTGAGTCGAGTTTGAGTTGAGTAGTCTAAGCATCAACTTAACTAGAGCAAAAGAGAAAGAGAGAATGAGGCTGGAAAGTGAACAACTTTGCCCAACGGAGCAACACGAGAACAACGCTAATCCCATACGTCTGTGCTGCCGCTGCCTCCAAGGTATCCTCGTCCTTTCCCCGAAAGGCATGATCTCCTCCGTTCTTTTCCTCCTCCTTTCTATAATATACTTACTGTTCTTACTTTCTTCCTCCAGAAGCAACTTGTTATATAACAGCCTTCAGTAGCAATGGGTAAGGACGGTTTTCTCCGTTCCTTTTAAGTCCCAATCTGGCCGTATTCTTTAAAGTAGTCACTTTAACATAAAGTGTAATAGCCTTGAGTTTCAACCCAACCCTTTCATTCACTAGTTCAGTTGACAGCCCGTTCCCTTATCGTCGTCGTAGTCATTGTCGAAGGAATTTTTTCTCCAGCGAGCAGAAAAGGATCGCAAAGATCACAACTTTGTTCATGGACAACGCCAAATGTGAATGTGTGTGCCTTTTTCGGCTTTTTGCGTATGGCATGTCAATGGCATTCCACTTTTTTGTGGAATCCCAGCCTTGTGCGCCCGAGTTGTTACACTTGTGCAGAAGGGAAAAGAGCAAGACGGTAGTTAGAAGAGAGGAGACAAAATGCAACCAGCTTGGCGAAACGGGAAAAGTTTTTACGAGGAATTTCGCAAAGGTAGAAAACGTGGAAAAGTGAAGAAAAGGCTCCAGATGCTTGTGGACAATGACGAAGTGGGTTTTAGCCGGACAGGTGCTTTCACTATAATAATAAGGGAGGAAGGAGCGAAAAGAGAAAGAGAAAGCATTTGGCAACTTGGATCTCAACTGCAAATGCTCTTGGCACCATATGTGAGCTCACGACCAGATAAAGATAAATTGGACCCGAAAGCATCCTTCGCTCCTTCCTTGTCCACTCTCTTTCCCTTCATTGTCCGTTCCCCTGTTGTCTGTCTCTTTCCATTGTTTTTCCTCTGCTCCCATTCTTAACTTTTCTATTCCAAAGCTTTCACAACACATAAAAACGACAACTGGACAGCGCTAAATAGCATTCTTCCAAAATATCTGCGGATGCATGCTTGTCTTACAATTTATGTGACGTTTGCAATTTTGTGTGCATTTATGCAAAGAATGCAACTTGAACAATGTCCGTCGTCAAAAATGCACATTTTCCTCTGAGAAAGTAGGTCATAATAAAAGTACAGCGAGAGCCGATGTCGGTAGGAATGAGAAAATACTGTATAGTTGAATATGAACGCAAGGTGTTTTTATATAAGCTACAATCGCATCTCTCTTAGGAGAGAATGGAAAAGAGCCATGGGACTTTTACTCTTTTGACTGTCTCTTTTCGTTTTCTTCCCCTTTTCTTATTTCTTTGATTCTTTTAACTTTCACTGGCCGAATAGTCTTTTGTCCTCGCGGCTCTATGGACTTCTCACTCTTTTTTATCTCCAATGGACTTTGGCATGCTTGATTTCATTTTCGATGGCCTTCGTCCTCGTCAAATGATAGAAGACTTCATCTTCTTGTTTCCTCCTTTTTTTGTAATATGGATGCTCGTTTCTCGTTCTCAAAGATGTTCATCTTCGTTGTCTCCAGCTCCTCTTCATTCTCTCACATTTCCATATCGACTTTTTCGTAAAAGCACGGAAACAAGGAGGAGGAGTTCTCCATTTGTCCCGGGTTAGCGCAATAAACTAAGTTAGGTAGCCTCTGTCGTGATTAAAGTCCAGGAATCCAATAATTAATTTTGCGGTGTTTCACCATGCGTTTTGGAAAGGTAATGCAATTTCGGTTCCGTCTAATTGAACAATTGTACTACGGGATGCATATGAGAGAACCAATTTCGGGTGAAACAAGCCAACCAGCCAGGCTGAATGGAGTACTTTGAGACGGAAATCATAATCCTTGCTTGTTTGTTTCAATAAGCCGTTTCCTTTCGTGGATGGACGCTCACGACATTCAACTTTGTATAGTAATCTTGCGGTTTTGCTTGCCGAGTGTGCACCCAAAGCATTTTGCCTGACTGCTCTTCCATGCCCGAGATCGATTAGTCAAATTCTGTAAGTGACATGGGATAATGAATGAGATGATTCCAGTGTGTCAACATGGGCAAGCCAACTGTATCCAACCAAATCGGTCTTATACTTTATATATATATTTGACAAAATATATGCGCTACGGTTGTATCAAACCAAGCTCCATTTCCATTTTCCTTCACGCTCCTCCTCAAAACCTGCTGTTTTCTTCCAAACAGTCAAAACATTGAATAAATTACATTTCCAGTATTGAATGAGGAGCATCAGCCCAAGGTTCTTTAAATACTAGTCCACCCATCAATCATTGTAATTTTTCCGGGGGTTTTGACCGGGCGGATCTTAACTTTCAGTTGGCTTCATTTTGTAGTCCACACGTTCTCAAGATCCTGCACATTCCCCGGATTTTTTTTATACAATGTAAAATACTTCAAAATTTTATGAGAAGCTGCGACTGCTGTTCTGCACTTGTTCTTCCGAGCATGTTATATTTCCATTGTGACAGGTGGCAATAGAAAAGATTGATGGAAATAAGTAGGACCCATGCGAATCGGACGAAAGACTTGGGCTCATGAGCTGCAATTTGTAAGGACTCCCAAAAATGGGAATATATATAAAAAAAACTACACATATTTTGTCGCGATTGCCACCTTCTACTTTAATCCAGTTTCTGTCTGCATATAAACCGAAAATTTAGTGTTGATACGGTGTGCCGAGTACATTGAGCCGTATTTTCCCCTCTGAGTCTTGGGTTTTGTGGAAGAAAGTAAGACTTTGTGAGGTGAAAGCGGAATATTTTCAACTCGCTACTCAATCACACGCGGATGACGTGTAGGGAAATCATTGGCAATATGTGTCCCTCGTTTTCGTAGTTGTGCCAAGCGTCCCAAAAAATCGAAACTCCCTCCTCTTTGTATTATATATTTTGAAAACCAAATGCATCGCCCTATCGTACAAAAAAAGGTTTTCACCTCTGATCTCACTTACTCCTTTAGGAAACACATGTTCACTTATCTTCAACATTTTTTCCAAGTCTGACTATGTAATAATGAAATGGAATGTTGAGACTTGAAACTAGGAGAGAAAAGAAACAAAAGAGATGAAAGAGATCATAGCAAAAACAGGATGTGTCACGTTTGCATGTTCTGTGCTCCATTCATAAACGTGTGCGGTTGGTGAGTGGAGTAGAGAAGCATGTGGCATTGACGGAGTTGAGAAGAGCGAGTCTCAACATATGAGAACAAAATTAAATTGTTCCGTTCACGTTCTTGTCGCCATTTCATAAGCCGCAATGCTATTTGTTTTGACTTTTTTAGTGTTTTGATTTGCCTTCATGCGAGTTGTAATGAAATCATTTTATTGTGGTTTCATTATCCCACGAGATTTTCGGGGGATGTGCAGTTATTGCTAGACAATCTTTTCCCTTGGAACTTATCCAAAAAAAGCCGACTTTGATTGACTCTTGAATTGGAACATCCGGAGTAAATACGAAACCTTACAAATGAATACAGAGTTTGAGTCTATAAATGGAATTGTGCTATTCTGGTTAAGGAAAAAAGCAGCAAATTGTCCTCCAGACTCACATCGACTTCACACAGACGCACTTTTCACAAACGAAGAAGGCTGGAATGCCCGTGCGTAAGCTTCCTCACAGTGTTGACGGTCATTACGACACTTTCCCAGTTGAGGAAGTCAACACTGCATTTCGAAGACAGAATGAATTGCGTAAGAGTTCTTCGTTTTTTTTTGGTGAGCAGACAGTCGGAGCAGCTTGCATTTTCTTGATGTTGGAACTTGGAACTCGTGCCAAGTGACACAAGAGGACATTTTGATGCGAACTGTACCCGTCAGTTAAATGGTTTTTTTTACAGCTGAGTGCCCGACGCATGTGGCCTTCTCCACCGTTGTCACTTGGGGGAAAATTGCCTTTCGGCGTTTGCAGACATCATTAGCTCTGACGGCACAAATCTTTGTCCCAGCACGTATTTTAGCAATTATTGTCGTCGTCGACTCTCCTCTTCTGTCTTTGTCGTTTTTTGCATCTTTTTTTTATGTAAGAGTGAGTTGTCACTATAAAAGTCCTAAAGTTGGATGTTCAAAAAGTCCTTTCCGATTGTAAAATGTAGAGTTGTGAAAATGAGAATTTTTGCATTTGAGGTGGAGGGAAATGGAATTCGTACGAGTCATGTTAATGAGAATTGGTGCATTGTGGAATGCAAACGAGAAGGAGAACGGGAGTAGGAAGAATAATCTTTGGTGGGAAGTGGAAATGTCCAGGTCAGACGGTTTTTTTGAAGGAGACAAGGAAATGCAGGCAGGCAAGGGAAGCAAGCATATAAATAGAAAGTCTGGTGTTTTTTTCTCATAGGAGAAAGTAAGGGATGGGGCTGAGCTGAGTGAATGTGTGTGGTGCTGTGCTCGTTGAAGTTGTAAGAAAAGTAAAGAGGAGAGGAGACCAGAGAAAGAGAAAGAGCGAAGGATCCGCTTAAAAGTTTCACTGGAGGTGGAAATTCGGCCGAGTTTTTTGTGGACGAGCGGAAGAATATAGGATATGAAAGGAAGAATTGGGGAAAAGGAGAGCAGAGCACAGGGTGTACGTATCGATCAGTGCACTTCCATGACGCTCCCAGCTCAGAATCCTGGAAAATGTCGCTGGATGAGGATGCAGGAGCACAACTCTTCGCGCACATCTATTCCACTACTATTCCAGGATTCCTCTATTCCTTTTCCTATGCTTCTTCCCTCCTCGCACTTCCACCTCAGACTTTCCGCCTTTTTCCCAACAGCCCTACATGCCAACGATACCCGGGTTTTCTCACCATGCATCTTCCCTTCCGAAAAAGAAAGTGAGCATTCCTTTTTACTTTCCTTCCGTCTCGCCGCCAATCGCCAAAGCCATTTAAAAAATGCTTTTACATTTTTTTATAAATTCGGTCAAACTTAGCAACTATTATGTCTTGCTCATTCGAACTCTAAAATGTGTGTCGCATTCGCATCCTACAAAAACTGTTTTCAAAAATTGAATAATCTATCAGATTTTAGTTAAAATACTGTAATCGTACGATTAGTAAACAGGGACATTTGTGCGTGGTTTACATTCGTGTTGCAAATGTGACTTTTTGGTGACAAAGCAGTTGACAAGAGATAAGTGAGGACATTGTTAGTACAGGAGATGACACAAAAGCAAGTAAAAAGGGCAAGTAGTCTAGAATGTTAGAATGGGTTTAGGATTGCATGGTTTACCCGAGAAATTGAAGTCTAAAGTCGTGGTTTGGGTTGGGTTTGGGATTGAGATTCGCTGAGCAGAAGGGGCTGAACGTGCTACAACGTGAACTTGAGAACTCATCGCAGTCACACAAAACTGCGAGCAGGACGAACAGCAAAGACGATCTCCGATTTTGACTGAGTGAGCGCCCTTATTTCTTGTCTGCACTGGGAACAGTGTGCACACACTTTCTCTTTCTCTCTTTCGCTCCTTCTTCTAGCTTTTACCCGCCCGGGCATTTTCCATCCAGTTCACTCCGAGTAGTCGCAAAGCTCACAGGATTTCTCGCGATCGAGCACACCCGGAAATATTCACGACCGCAATTCTCTTCGGATTCTGTGGGATTTTACGAAAAAAAACTGAGCGCTTTTACAAATCCATCGATTTTCAAAAATTTATATAATACATTTCCCTTTGGTTTTCGTACTCTGTGCCAAAAAATTGGAACGAGTTCATCAGTGCAAATTCCATTGGTATTTTCATGACGGTTGATTCATTTGCCCCAAAGTGCAAACTTGTGATTGTACCTTTTCTTATGCTATGCTATACATTGTGTTGTGTTGGATCGTTCTTTCCTGGAGAAAATAAGACGCTGTTCACTTTAATTGCGTGTGCATTGTGCTCTCCAGAAGCTAATCTCGCAAGGGACGAAAGACGAAAGCCCAGTTTTCGTTTCCTTGCTTAATCTCGCCTGGTGTTTGCTAGGAAGAAGGCTTGCTAGTTAATCACGCAGTTGTTGATAGAGTTGAGCAAGTTGTACGCGCGCCTACGCAATCTCAACTTGCTACCCAACAGTTTTGAGTGTAAATCTGTAATCCAATTAATTCCCACTTTTTAACTCTCTTACGAACAAAAATATTGAACAAGTCTGTCAAATCCTCCAGACCAACTTTTTATATACTTTAGCTCAACGTGTTGGAATTACTAGTGTTGGACTGGACAGATTCTTGAAAAATGCCTAGCAATTTCATTTCCTCTATCGGCATCAAAAAAATGAAGAATGTGCATTCTAGTAGTAAATGAGATTTTAAGCCGTGTGAGCATCATCTTGCTGAAGAACTCTAGTGTGTGATCAAGATCCTCCAGACGAACAGTTCATGTAATTTTTCAAAGGATTTTTGTTTCTTAAAAGGAAACCGGCTGAGTTGGGGAAGATAAGGATTTTCCTCATACGTTCCTGTCTTCGTATGATTTCGGCTCATTGTTACTATTGATCATCATTATCATGAATGGTCAGAAAACATCTTTGAGAGTTTCCGGCTTAAATGGGTCACTACGATCAAATGTACTAGCTACACTATAAAGTGACGTATCAGATTTCCCAGGGAATAAAAAGTGGAACGGCGATATGACGGTGGTTGAAAATCAAAAGGCCGTGTCTGAGCGTCTCATTACGGACACTTGAGTAGGAAGACAAAAGGGCTCTTGTGACGATTATGCTCATGCTGTGTGTTGTGCCATGGTTGCAGTCGTGACAGTATCTCCAGTGAACATTGTGGTGTGGTCAGGTTCCTGGATTTTCTTCCTGGCTGCCATTCTTGGTTTGAGTTTGAGTCTTTGTCTCGTGCTCATGATTTGCACTTGTCGTTCAATTTGCAACCACGAAACTGAGACCGAATGCGCCGATTCCCCGAATAACGCTCAAACCGAAACGTTTGTCGAGGAAGCTGACATTGCATTTGATTCTGACCAAGACGACTTTAACGACGAGTGCAGTTGTGACACCGGTGACTCCTTTGCTAAAGCCCGATTGCTCAATCAGAACACCAACAAGTTTACTGCTCATTTTTCAAAACGCGGTCGGAAGGTTGTTGGTCTCAAAACTGTCGTTGTTCTTGACTCACCTTTGAACAAAGGAGTGAGATCACAGGGACATCGTCCATAGGCGCAAGTGCTCCGGGTCAATATGAAACTGTGTGGATTAACTCCATTATTATTGAGGTGACATATTGAATGGAAATACGGGGTCTTTGGGTTTATCGGCTAGAACAGTCGGGTTTTTGAGAAGGGAAGAAAGCGTCGTGCGAAAAAGAGACGTGGGAAAGGAGAGAGATTTCTGTTCAGTTGCTTCCTTGCACGAAAACGTATTGATTCACGTCCGAACCCGTTCCCAAACGGACGTGAGTTGTGAGCCTTTGACTATTTTCTCCCCTACTTTCTCAACATGTGTGGACAGTGAGGAACAACTATCAAATCAAATCCAAGTTCCACGAGTCAGTAGTGCGCTTCTATGCTATATCCTACCGTATACATTTTCGCACACTGTGTAAACCTTAATTCACAGTTGCTGTTGAAGGACGATTCGCCTTTCCTTCCCATACACAAGTGTGGACTAAAAAAATTCCTAACATAAACTGAAGAACATTAAAAATAGCACGAGTGAAAAGTTTCTTCTCTTTTCACTTTTTGTACTCACAAAAGGAAGTGGGGAGAGGAAGAAACGACGCGGATTCAATCAGAAGGAAATGGAAAATCTGCTGGGATTTCTTTTTCAATATCTGAGAGTGGATGAAAGGAGACGCGGGACGACAAAGGACCACAACAACGTTGTTTGCATCCCTCCTCACTGACTGGCACTCGTCTTTTTTCCGTAAACAAAACGGCAACCTCATCAGCAACTTGCAACATTGCTTGTGTCCATTTTTAGTACTGTAATTTTCCGGTTTCGGGTTACAGCTTTTTCGCCTCTGTGACAATTTCAAGTGTGCTCCAAAATCTACCGAGCTTAATTTGGTATTATGAAGAAGTGTCATGTGAGAACATCCGTACAGACACAGGTTGCGACTGTGACTATGGCTCCTGCTTATTGACAAGGATATTCACCCGAGAGTTCGACATGACGAAAGACTGTGGAGCATTCCAAGTGTTCCAGTCGTTGTACTACCCTTTAATTTGGCTGCCCTTTCCTTCTGACGACAATCTGCTGCAGACACTCCGTTGTCTGCTCCTGTTGTAAGGAAATCCATCCTGGACCCGTGTTATGTATTCGAGCTACTTGACTTGACCCTTCTGGAGCCCACCGCTATGGTCGATTTGGGAGGATATGTTATCATTATTGTGGAAACCAAAGATCAAAAGATCAAGTTATACGGTAAATTGCCAAAATTTGGAAAGTTTGCTTTCAATTTTGGAATGTTGAAAATTATAATATGCATGTATTGAGCTGTAACATTATGAGAAGAATAGATCGTGTAAAGTAGGTATACAGTATAATTCATAGTATCATATATAGTTTGGATTTGCAGGGTCAGTGTAAGTAAGACATAGTGAGGAATTGACATGATCAGAGTGGGAAATGAGGTAATGAAGGGTAAATGTGGCAGTGGATGGGGAAATAGTGTTCTTGAGCTGGTGATCCTGAGCCAGAAATCGAATATTAAGCTGTCTTGTCTCGAAAAAAGGAGAGTCTTTGCCAAGTGTCATCATCCGATGTCACTAGTAGCTTTCTATGTGTATCACCCAATTTTTCCTCTCCTTTTTGGCTTTTGTCCTTTCTCATTCGCTTTTCCAGCGTCTACTAGTTGCTCCAGCCTTTCTCCCTTTATCTTCTATACTATATTTTGAACTGATATATCTACCTACTAAGAAAACCCATTCGTTGCTTGCTTCGTCTATGTTCATGTGCCAATACGAACGACGACGACGACGTCGCAACAGAGTAAAAGCGACATCGCGAAATGTACTTATATACGAACGGAAATGCTGTAGATTTTTTTAAGCGAGAAGGTAACATGAACGACGAGAGAACACTTTTTTGCCAACTCTCATCGGAGTACGTACAGTTTGCTCTGTCAGCAAAGTGAGGCTTCCTCCGTATGATGATGACGACTCCGACGACCGACTCCGACTTGACTTCCCTGTTTGCAATGACTGACTGCCTGCCATTGCAAAGTTAATAAAGTTGAAGTTGCCAGCAAATTTCGTGAGATAAAGCGAAAAAAAGCAAAAAGTATTATCCAAACTTGACTTTTTCCAACCGACTTTTCATTTCTTTGCTTTCTTCTCTTTCCTTTCTTTCCTGGATATGTCTCCCCAAGGCATATTTTAAGGATTAGGGCGCTCTCTACTTCCTCCACCCATTTCTTTCCACAGGTACATTTACATTTCCCAAATCTTCATTCACTCTCCTTTTTAACCTTCATTCTTCGAATTCTCTCTTTTTGAGGCAGTTCACTTTCCTTCCTGGTTTTACCATAATTACCAGTTTAGTAATCCAGTTACGCTCCAAAAATTCTATTATGTATGCTGAATTTGCCCGGTGGCGACTTCCCCTAGAAAACGTACCTTATTGGTTTCCTTTATTATAGTTATTATTATATTACAGTGCAAGTACCAAAGTGGAAAAATGGAGGAAAATGCGGGGAAAGGAAAAGGAAATAATTAATTTACATTTTGCTCTGCTTTTATTTCCAGTATTTTTTTGCAGTAGTGTTTTGACTCTCAAGTGGAGCGTTCATGAGGAAAGTCATCAATTTGCCATCAGTCTCAAGAATGACGGAATGTTGAAGTATCCTCTGATCCTGCAAGTCTTCGGCTTAGCTTGTGACTTTTTTATTGCTCTCTCCATTTTTGTCTGCTGTTTCAGAAATGAGGTCAGAGGAAAAATGCGAGATTAGCTCAAGACTTTGATTTAGCTCTCCGACTACTAAATTTCTCCTCTCAACTCGAGTCGCTCTCGCTAATAGTGCATTCAGTGTTTTTCAAAACCCGTTGTCGTCGTTGTCACACTCGCAACTCGCAGTCGTCGTATTTCTCCCTGTCTCAACAACCCTCACTTTTTTCTTACACATTTGTACTCAAATTAATGAGATTTTCTGATTTTGTATAACACAATTCTAACTTTTGACTCCACAATTCGAGATTTACAAGTCCAGCCATGTCGTTCCTTTATTTATTGATTTTTTTGTCCTTTTTTTATTCAACCTACCGCTCGAATTCGCTTCCTAGAAACGAAAAATGGGACAAAAACATGTCATTTGGCAGCTGGTTGTTATTATATTCGTATGATAATTACTGAGAATTTGCATGCGTCAGTCTACTATATATTCCAGAATTTTGACAAGGCTTTTAAGAGATTGTAATTTTCCTATCGTGAAATGGAAAACGGTGGAAAGAGGCTTTCAAAAAGTATCCATTTTTTGTCCCATTTTTGTCTGCGAGTTTTTTTCATTGTGCCAAAAATGCCTGGAAAATTGGACTGCATCAATCTCGCTCGTTCGACCGAAACTGAGCTGAACGACGTCGTCTTTGCCAATCTGATTTGCCAGGCAGATGAAATGGATGGAACATGAAATTATGCTTTGGCCGGACGAGACGGGATTTGACAAGAAGATGATTGAGTATAAAGATTATAAGTTTCAGTTGTATTCCATTGAAAATGCAAGTAACTGAGCGAACGAAAGTGGTATCGAGATTCACAAATTCGTTGAGGTTGGACGAGAGAGTCTGAGGTTGAGTATAATGCAATGCAGTGAGAATGTGTGGAGGAGAAAGGTGAAAATATTGACAGTGAAAATGACGTGGGTGGTGCGTATGAAAATCGTAGTGGTCGAGGTCTCCAGTGAAAATTGTAGAGGAGAGAACAGGGAAGGTCGAAATTATTGGACGCTGTTTAAAAGGAAGGCCTTGGGAGTAAAAGACGATGAGAATGTGGATCGTCCGCGGTCCGGGAGTCTGCGGGTGGCGCACGTGGAGTTGCTGCGTCGACGGCTGGAGAAAAGTAGAGTAGGTCTCTGGCCTTTAGTTCAACTGCATATCCACCCACCAAAAAACGAAACTGGAGATAGTAGATTCATGGGAGAATCCTGGGTCCTGGAGAAAAGAGGAAAAACCACCACCAAGTTTTTGGGAAGGACCGGGCAACTCGTTTTGCCACTGGCAGACACATGAAAGATGGACTTGCACTACACAAAGCTCGTGTGTATTATTGCCACACGCTTTCCCATTTCTCAACTCATTTCGGGATGATCATTGCAAAACAAACGAGTGGAACGGCTACTACTCACATACCCTTTATCTTTGTCTCACACTTGCTCTGAATGCGTAATCAGATATTGTTTTCAAGTTATATAATTTCCGTTGCGTAATTTTTTATTTTTTAAGTGTGTTTTAAAAACAATTGTGCTAGCTGTTGGGCGGGTGCTTTGGGTAATCGGATCCAAATTGATACAAACGGTTGAAGGAGAAAGGATACTTTAATTTTCGGAAGCTAGGGTTTAGGGAGGAGATTAGAGCACTGAGGATATTGTTGTAATTTTTCATACGCTGCGGGAGATTCTTGCTGTCCATACTTTGGTGCATTCCCTGGAAAGATAACTTTTCATATCACCACACCAGTTTCCTGTCCCAAGTTTTTGGACGTTCGTTCCTTTACATTGCATTCCCGGGCTTGCTTATACCATATTTCTGAGTCCGTTAGAGTGGAATTGAGGTGAAAGTTAAGAGAGTGTTTTACTGGAAAGTCGACTGGAGCAGGAGCACGACTCATCTAAATCATCAGTTGAAGGCAGATTGCAACCTCTCAAGGATAATATATTTGTGGCACAAGTCCTCACTCACACTTTGCTTCAATCTCCCTTCAAAGTTGTCGTCTTGAAAGCTTTTCAAAGTTAAAGAACGTGTTGTGTTCATTTTCATCTCCTCAAGTGGGAATTTCTCAATTCCATATAATATTTTTATCTCTGTCTTTATTCAGCACTTGTACGAAAGCTCCTAGTTTTCTCATTGTTGCCTCCTCAGCCTCTTAACTCAGCTCCTTGAGAAAAATCTATAAAATTTTGAAATTCCAAGAACACAATACAAAAAAGAGCTGTCCCTATTATTACAGTTAGAAAAGGGGTGATAATACGGGGAAATGGGTGCTGTATTCATGGACGTGTCGCAGCTAATGGCGTCATCATCTCGAAGAATAAGGAACGCTTCAGTGCACTCATCACCTTTTTAGTTTTGATGATGAACATAGCAAAATGAATCGAGGAGTCCAACGACTGAGTGGATTTTCCTTTGCTCTCTTTTCTTCTCCATCTTATCATTACATTCCCCATTATTAACTATGCAATGCATATGCATTAACTGAACATGGACGCGTGGACGTGGAAACAAGGAGCACAAGGTGCTGTTTCTAGTTTCCAGGAGGGAAAGTGCTCCATACTTTTCCTTGCTTCTGCCTGCTCTTCTCCTTCCATTTTGACACTCATGAGAAAGACTGAGTGATTTAGCGCAGCTGCTTTTAAGGACAAATTAAATTCCTTCCCTTACTTTTTCCTCCTCTCCAAACTACCTAAACTAGCAGTTTTCATTTTACACAAACGTGTGCCCAAGATTTTCTGTCTAATTGCCTAATTTCAAGTACTGGCTCTTGCTTTTGGAATTTTTGAAAAATATTACTATGTATATCGATCTTTTACATTTTTCTTTGCAACGTTAACAACGTCGATTAAAGTTTACATTGTAAGTTGTTGCGTAAGAAGGACGGAATGTTTCTCAATCTTGATGAGATTTCGGGACTCGGATTGCAACAGGAAGTGATGCTGTGGAAGTTGCAGACAACTTGGGGGTTTTGGTGAAAAGTTTGCGTCGTTTTGTACTGCTGTGTGAAGGGCTCAATAAATTTTGTCACAATTGCAATCGACTTTTCTTCTAACAAAAAAAGAGATCCTTTCGACTTCGACTCAACCCGTTATCTGTCACATTGAACGGAGTCAAACTTCTCCAAGTCAACTTCATCCTACGAAGATTCCCGTTACTTCTTCTTTTTTTTACTCTTTTCTCCTTTCTTTGCAAGGAAGATGCAACTATTGGAGGACTACAACGACACCGCTAACCAGATCAACTTTTACTTTCAAAATTTAGAAAAAAAGACCAGTTTTCAAAAGCTAGTAAAATGAACCTTCGTTTGCGAAACCATCATTTCGTTCCTTTTCCTTTCAAAAAAAGTATTCTTTTCTTGTGATAACTTTTCCATGAAATTGTACTCCAGGAATCAAGTCCATTATAATTTTATAATGCAACGTATTCATTGTCGTATTTCAAACGGTCACAAAAAGTGGATTTTATATTTCGCATTTGCGCAATGTGTACTAAACTAATTCTAATTGCAGCATAATTGTTGATTGGTTATTTAGTAATTTGAGAAAAAATGAAAAAGTTGGTGTTCAAATTTTAAAATGGAGAATGTGCTCAGTGAGTCAATTTTGTCTGTAAATGCATGGAAGAATCTGTGAGTTGCAGTTTGTAGTGACATTGTGTGTCACAATGGAAGCCGGAGTGGAGGAAAAGACTGAAGCGTCTTTAGCATAGATAAAAGAGAATAACGAAGAGCTACTAAAGCTATTGAGGAAGTGCGGAGTAAGAAGAAAGGAGTGAAATAATGGTTTTTTGTGGTAGGAAGAAAAAGTGTGTTATAAGAATGCATAGCGTGAGCTCATTTTATATAAGTCGTAGGTAGGATGTGGAACCGTGCTACAAAGTCCTTCAAACCGTGAAAGTGGATGGACAAGAAAGTCTTTTCCTTTTTCGGTTCATTCTGTAGTACGTAAGAGAGACTGATGAGAATGAAGCTGTGTCTGCACAAGAAAGGAAAAAGCTGGGTTTCCTCCAGAATGAGTGCGGAGATGAACCAGCATGAGGAGGAGGACGACGACGAAGACGACATCGACGACAAACACTCGAGTTTTTGGTTGGTCGTCTTGTGTCCTTCCTTTCTCTCTCTTTCTCATATGGTACGACCTGAGACTGAGAGTCATCCTTGTTCAATGCATCATGGTGACAGACAGACGAGTCACTTCTCTTTACAACGTGCTTCATATTTTCTCTTCTGGCGTCATATCGAATACATTATGCTCACACACAGTGTGTGTGCCACTTTAAGCTGTCAAAGAGGCTATGAAGTGCCACCGCACAGGATCCAATGGTCCATAATGTAGTTTGTAAGGGCGTGACATCCCGACATTCCCGGGTACTCTTGGTGTCCTCAGGTGCTTTTCCTCAGCCAGCAGTCCTTCTTGCTAAGCGAAAACGTGCGATTGTCGGCTTCATGTATTTTTTATTTTGTTAAAGAGTTCCACTTCCACCTGCCACCAATGGAAACCTTTGCGCTCTTCCTTTCCTGTCATGTCAACCCGTCACACACATACAACATGTACGCATTAGTGCATATTATATGTCTGTGCGAATAAAACGCTTTTGCACACTTCAAATTATTTACGAATTTTTTTGCAAAGTGAAATGTGCAACTCATCCTGCTTTGCTGGCAACAAAAAAGAATTTTTTGTAAATTGAGCATTCACTAGAGTGAGAAAGTCGGCTGTCAGTCGGTTTAAAATGTACGGGAGTCGAACATTTGAACATTTGAAGTCATAGCACGCGTAGCTGTGGGGTTTTTTGCTAATGAAACAAGCGCACCACAGTGCCAATCCAACTGCGAGTTTGACTTTGTCGCCATGAGCTGATTTAGGAGAGCATTGAGAATTGAGAAGTCGGGTGAGAGAGAAAGAGTCCGCAACCACCGACTTATGATAATTGGATCCGTTTAATTGGAGCGATCCTTTTGGATCGTCCGTTCCCCGCAAACTTTGCAAGTCTGGACCATCTCGGCTCGGCACGGGAAGATAGCAACGCGTTATATTAATCCTTGAAGAAACCTCCAGATAATTTGATTGCTGGAATTGAATAAGTCGCCCTGCAGTTCTGATATGAAACTCTACAATGAAAATTGACAGAAGGACCCGGGTTTTATCTCTCGTAAAAGAGAAAGTCTCTTCCGTCGACTAACTATAATCCATTTTGATATGGAGTTTTCAAGTAGGGTAACTTAATAACTTATACTTCCGGTCCATTTGCTTATGGATTGGGCCATTTTAGTAAATTCCCTATATATGGACCTATTTCGAGGGCTCTTCTTCCTCTTGAGCGCCTTAAGAATCTAATTCCTAATGGAAATGTACGACGTACGACTCACTTGGTAATTTCCATGATGTAGGATGTAACGTCGCATCAATTTGATGGAAGGAGATGATCAAGGTGCCTCAGGTCGAAAATGGACACGTAACGAGTTTAGTTGGTCAAAAAAATCTAATTTTTTGATGGATGAGCTGGGAGCTGGAGTTTGGTAGAAGCTGGACTCATCCCAAGTTTGAAAATGGAGTGAAGAGAAGGAATGGATGGTTGGTTTGGGTGCGATTGTGCTATTACTGCTCGTTGTTCCCAACAGTAACATAAAAATTGAGAAGAAGGCCATCGTTTGAGACGTGACTGAGGGCCATAACCCCCGACTTTCACGGAGACATTCGTCTCCCCAAGAAAGCATCACCTTTGCTCACTCTTCCAAGTCATTTTAGGAGAAAATTCTACTTTCTCTGCGGTTGAGTCATTCAGACTCCGTCTCAGGAATGAACTTCCTCCCGCGGCAGCATGCAATGGCAAGTCTTACTGAACCAGCCAACTTGGCGGTCTCATGTTGACGACGCAAGGTTGTAACGCAGGAACAAATCCCCGATAAAATTTTAGAACAGCAGACGATATTAAAAATATTTCACTATAAAAACCGGAGGAACCCGGCTAGAACCAAACCCTTTCAAAAAATCCTCCATTTCCAAGAATACGTACATCCACATAATACTATACGTAAAGCACATAAACGCTCCTGATACGGGAGAAAATGTCGTTCTTGACAGATTAGGTATTCGACTCTCGTCCCATTTTCGACGAAAGGTTCTCAAACTCTTGTTTGTTTAGGGGATAAGGAAAGAATTCATTTTTAGAGCTCCTGGAGTTATTGAGTATGGATCCTTCTTTTTTAAAAAGCGAAAGTTTGTTCTAAACAACCCTCCCAGAGTTGCCCCCAAGTTTACCTCTAGTTGCATTTTTACAACCGGCAAGTGATTCTGGCGTTCGGGTTCGGGTTATATATGGGATATGAGACAGGAGAAAGTGGCACTTGTGCCTTGTGCGCAATGTGAATGTACGACTACGACCTTCTTTTGTCTACAACGCGTCATGAGCTGATCGAAAAAAAGTTATTAGTTATTAATCGTCAACTGAATATTCAAAATTAAATTCCTTTCACAATTATTATATTACAAGGTATTATTTATTTTGTTTCTAAATTAAGTAAAGTTATCAAATTCTTTTCGTATGAACTGAAAAACGCAGCAGCGGTGAGCCTAGTTTGACTTTTAAAAACGTAAACGACGTTGAATTATTGAATCTTGGATGAGAACATGAGAAGTGCGCTGCTGCAATATGCCGCAAGGCCGCGACGCAACGGCAACGGTCATTACGAATAAAACTGAGAGTAAATAAACTGGCGGGTTTTGAAAGAAGGCTTTGTGTGATACATTTTGGTAGGCTTTTGTAGTTCATTTTGAAATATGAATAATGCGCACACACATCGTATCTCGTCCAAATATTTAGTCAGTGCTTTTCCTTTGACATACAACTCGGGAAGTTCCGTTTGAAGTTCCGTTGCCTTGCTTGCGTTTTGGGAAGACGCTAAACCAAAAGTGGGCTAAGCGCTTCTTACTGAATTACTAATTGCTTCTTTCCTCCCATTTCAAAATGTGTAATGTCTTTAATGTCTTTTCCATTCACATTTACCACCATTATAAATACTAATACATACTTTTTGCTCTTGTACAAGTGGAGAAGGAGAAAGTGGAGAAAGTACATACATGATGCATAGTGGAACAAATTCTGTCTTCGTCTGTGTGTGTGCTTATCTTAGCTCAAGATCAGTTTTGTAATGAGCCAAGTCACGTTTTGAATAGGGAAGTAGTGGAGACGCCATAATGAAATGGTCTTCTTTTGTGTGCTACCATTTTGAGGCGATATAAGCGCTAAAAAGGAGACAGCGTGGAATGCTCCTGGCAAGCAAACAAGCGTGAAGATATGTGGCTCATTTTGCTGCCATGACATTTTGGCATTATTGCAGTCGGGCGGAACCGCCCGCTTTGTCCTTTTCCACACTGCCACTGCTCTGTATTTAATACACTGAATCATCCTTCAAAATGAGTAGCTTCAGTTTCCTCCTCCATTTCACATGTTTCTCCGTCAGTTTCACGGACGTAATACCCGGTTTCTCCCGGACTCGAAGTGTGAAATGCAAGTAAATGTACGATTGTGGCTAACAAACGGATGAGGGAGGTTGGGTCAACCTGCTCATGCATCTTCCAGACAAGTTTTCGGGGCGGGTGAGCTGAGCTACCGAACTGACACACAGTCAGGGAAGACGTATGGGATGTCGTGTCATGAAAATTGAGTGAGATTATCTCATAATAACTGCGGAGGATCCATGTGAAGCCGACACCCTTTCAATGGACTCATCAACCCGAGCATAAGCTACGAATGCATAATCAAGTCTCATTCCACACAGGCACAGCCAGCCAATCCTCAACTCAACGCTACTCAACTCTACTTTCTTCTTTCAATTTCCTCTCTCAATGTCACACATACTCTCTTGTCTCTTTTCATGTCTTCCTAACTATTTCACGTCACAGTTCACAATTTTATAATATCAAATCCTCCTATTGGTCTCACGCTTCGCTGACCTATGAATTTCACAAAGGCTCCACCATCTTTTTAATCAAAGTCCATTTGCATTAAATTAGGGTATTATATATTTGTGCCATACAGAAAATACAGATACAGGTTCGTTCTACGATACCTTATTTAACAAACAATTTTTGAAAAGTTCATATTTTCGCCATGGTCAAAGCAACTCATATGATATAGTTTCTGGACTTTGGAGAAACAACAGCACCAGCACTGTACAACATTATATTTGTGCACTAGACCGATTGCTGTCTGACTTTGGCATGAATAAAGTATCACGATCCAGTTGGTCCATTGTCTTCCTTTGTCTGAATTGTCTGTTCTGTGGTCAATGCGAATTCCACATGGGAATCTCTTTTCCCTTTTCATTTCAGATCAATTTGTAAGATATTCACTCCGAATCTGTCCATATCCCTATTTATTGTCGAAATGCGCATTCGGGCATTCGGAGTCATTATTTTGAAAAGAAATTGAAACACAAAAAATGGCTCCTGAACAAGCAATGATTTAGTACGACCAATATTTCCAATTTTACCATCAGACGATCAGACGAAAAATGGGACAGCGAATCCTCTCTCTCAAGAAATAAATTACCGGCTGTTACTACACGCTTACGTTTACGTTATTGCAAGCGACAAATAAATGCAAGACAGCTTAACTTCTGTCTTTTTTATCATTCTGTGAGAAATCACGGAGATTTGCGTCAAGTTAAGTCGTATTGGTACTAAAATGCATATCTGCAACATTTTTACAAAAAAAAGAATTTTGAGAAGGATTCGGAAGACGGATTTATTCCCCACGTTGGCCGAGCGGCACAATGTCACTTTCCCACTTTGTCATTGTAGCTACAAAGGTGCGATCGCCCTCTTTTCACTTTTTTCTGGTCCTTTCTTGTGCTGCCTCACAAAAGTCACATCCGTAGAAAGGATTTGACGGGACGACAACGTCAAAGTCTCTATCAAGATGCCCGTTCTCAATATTTCCCAAGCTGCGAAAACCAGACAGATATGCCAAAACCAGTCTTTATAAACGATAGACAGCTTCCCTACGTTTGCAAAAGACTTACAATTCTCTGTCTCCGAATAAAGTAGTACAAATCTGCTTGCATTGCAACTTTGAACACAACCTGTCTCTTTCTGTATCGGGAAAAAAGACGTATTACTGAGCTCCGACTGTCTATGCAGATTTTCTTTTTTGCAAACCGAATGATTTCATATTTCGAAGAAAAAATCGTAGCTGAACATTCCAACTTTGAAAGCAAAAGTATAAGCACGAGCACGAATAATGTGATAGACCTATACAGCTTTCTTGAGTCTTTTTTCACCTTTTCTTTGAATTCTTTGCTAGCCTTGCACTTCTGAAAATCTCATGTTCTTCTTCAGTGAAAGCATAATCGGCATAATGCGTTCACATTCATGTATCATAAATATACTAAAAATGTCGTTAAAGCACTTTTACTACATAATAGGAAAATACTTTAGAAACTATAAGAATTGTTGATTTTCTCATTTTCTAAGACGTGCTGAAAGAAGAAAGAGTACTCATAATTTCGCTTTTTTGTGTTTACAGGTTCGCCAGCTGATAAAGCGGATTTAGAAGTGGGAGATGAAATTTTGGAGGTAAATGGACGGTCATTGGAAGATGCCACGCACACTGAAGTCATATCGCATATTCACCAGGTATACCCATTTGAGCTTTTCCTTTCCTAACGTAACCTCTTACCTTCGTTATTTCAATTTGAAACTAGTAGTATTACATTATTGTGCATTATTTTGTACAGTGCATAAGATCAAGAACAATATGCCTACGAGTGAAACGAAGAAGTGGAAACAAATTGGGTAAGTAAAAACCAATTTACTGTTAAATTGCTAATGCTTTTCATGCTAAAATCCTACTAAACTAGCATAAAAGTAGAACAGCACTTAAAGTTCCGGGGAACGAGTTAGTGCACTTTGCATGGATGTCCTCGTGACATGGAAGATGGAAGCCAATCGGAATGGCAGAGAGATGAAAATGTCAGGGAATCGCAGAAACGATTGAATTTCCATTGCAAATTGGCGGAGATAGATGAAGTGCGTAAGATGCTTGCAAATTCATGAAGTAAAAGCGAATAGTTGTGTTGCTGTCTTCCTGTCTGTTTGGACATTTGGACATTTGGACAGAGTAAAATGTTTGCACTTTCCGCATTTGCATAGAGAAAGCAGGCAGTTAGGAGCAGAGTGACACACGCTTCTTTGTGCACACTTCAAGAGGTTCCGTTGGATTCATTCGTTGCTGATGGAATCCCAATGTGAAAGCTGAATGAAAGCGAAAGGATTCCTACATCACAGTTCAGGGGTTCGTTACACGAGAGCAGCAGTTTGTCAAGGCGAGCGAGTGCGGAAGATGATTCCTTTTCCCTTCGGTCTTCAGTCTCTTTCACACAAGGCAAACTCGGTTCTCCCACCAAGAAAGATGAGACTTGGGTTCCTGTTCCTGTGGATTCTGTTCAGTGTACTCGCACTTGCAGTGCGCTACTTGGATCATAGATCGAACGACTGTCTCTTCTTCATTTCATGAACAACAAAGTGTTTTTTCCAAGCTTTGTTTCATCTTCTTTCTTTTCATTCCGAATATTTGCATGGGACATGTGGCTTCTGTTCGTTTCTTTCGTGCAGATTTTACGAGTTTTAGTCATTTCTCGTCAGTTGGAAAATGAATTTTTGTATATGTTCGTCTAGCATTAATTCCATGCCAAAATTGACAATTACAGATTCAGTGAAAGTGAGAGTTCGGGAAACAAAATGAAATGAACTTTAGAAATCGTATGACTAGATCGTAGAATGTTATATTTGCACAGGTCACGTCCACGTCATTTGGCGGTGAAGGAGACAGGTGAGCGAGGTTTGGTTGTGAATTTGTCCAGGAGGTACACGTTAAGTACATTAAGTACCAAGACAGAGGCGGATAGAAGAAAATGAGTCGAGCATTGCATGATGATGATGGTATTGTTGTGAAGGGATGGATGGAATAGATAGGGTTGAGTAAAGAGTACTTGGCTGATGCACAAATGATGCAGGACGGGGTGAATTCAGCTCGCGGCAAGTGAGCAGGAGCAGAAAAGGGGTCTGCGGGTTGTAATCGGAGGCGAATTCGTGGCTGCTGTTGTTGTGGTCGTGGTCCTGGTGGTTTTTGACGACCGACGGCGATCAGACAGACACACAATTCCTTCTTATACAATTCGTTTCTCATCCATCCGAGAAGAGCAAAAAGCAATACACACAGGTGAGAATCTGAAAAAGGGGCAGAGCAGGTGGAATGTTACCTGTCCCGTGTGTCCGCGTGGGGGTAACAAGAAAACATCCTAAAGCCAAAGCTAGTTTACACTCTAGCATTAAAGGATATTTTCTATGGAGTCTCACCTGAAATCAACGCAAGACGAGGGAGCCCACCTGCTACACCTGTGCCTCTGCTCTCTGCCCAGCTTCACATCTCAACATTCAAGTTGAAGTTTAATACTTTACTTACTAACAGCGGCAAAAAAATTCCTCCCTTCTTTCCTATACCTTTGCCCAGAGAATACTTACTTTTAGTGTGGGCAATATAATACTTACTATCTACGTTGTTGTATTCAGGGAATTTTTGTAAGTTGGACAGTTGGACTGAACACTCATCCTTTCAAATGCTTCATTCCATTCTCCTCTCAGATGAGCCAGGAAAGAGCTATGGGGAACAGCTCTATACTCACTTTTTGACCTGTGTCTCCACTTGTTCTTGTTGACAATCATCGTCGTCACTTATTGTCATTTCGTATTGTGCTCAGAACATTGCTATTTGCCGGTGACGAGGTTGTTCGTGAAAGTGACGTTCCTTCCTTCCGATTTGCTCGCTTCCGAACCTCACTTTTGACATTGTTGTTTGAGTATTGAGCTGATAAAGCGGAGCAAGCGTGTGAGTTCTGCGCGCGTTTTTATACCCACACAATCATTTATTGCAACTTGGAAGCTATTCAAATTTTGCACACAAGTGTCTTCGAGTTTCCCTTTGTGCAATTAACGACGAGGATCAATGCAGGGTTAATTGTGGATTAAATTCTTTTCAGTAGCAGTCTCAGTGAACAAACAAGTTCTTGTTCCGGGAAGTTGTACATTAACACGACTTCTGTTTGTGACCAATTTGTGCATTTTTTTGCCATTCATTTTTATATTGTTGTGAATTGGTACAATACAAAAATCCGTATTTACAAATCCATTGTTTCACAGTGACCAAGAGTGATTTAAAATTGCAACATTTTTAGTTTGTTAAGAAAAAGGTTGACGAGGAATTATTAACAGTTTAGCACCGGCTGATTTTCCACTTGGGTGACGAGCTTTTGGATACATTTTTTTGTCGTTTTATTTACCTGCTGAGAATAAGATTGAGTAGGAATAATCCATAATTTTAGTCCGCGTGCTCATTGCAGTGTCCGACATTTGAAAACCGCAAGCCCACAAAAGGATTTTTCACGTTGCGGATGACACGTCGGTTTAATGTGTGACAATCTTCCAATTTGTTTAGTTTAGTCTCGGCTTTTTTTGTGTCATTTTTAAATTGTCTCGTCCAGTTGAATTTTTGAAAAAAAGTGACTCAAAAGTGCACGTTCAATTTCTGTTTTTTACTTTTTGTTTATGTTATTTGGTTTCTGTTTGGTCGTTGACTGATATTTTATGCTTCAGTGACTTCCTCATCTGCATGACAAGTGCAATAAATACAAGCCGTGTTCTCTGTGAATGTTGATCCTTAAAGACGTTAAAACAATTTGAAATTGCTCATAAATATTCTCAAGGAATTTAGTCTTTCGTTGTTCCGTGGTATTTTTGCATTTTAAGTACCATTACGTTATTACCTTGTTACACAACATTTTGTTGGACGCAAAAGTAAGTAAACATGCTTTTTCTTCAACATTCTGGTATTGCTTAAGTTTTGCACTTTGAGGGAAAAGGGACGAAGAACGATCGAACGAACCCTTATCTTAGCGGCCTTGACTTCGTACAAAATGAACGCAGTTTAGTTGCATTCTTTGGGAAATCTGAAACCGAAAATGAGAACAGGGTGAAAATGAAAAGTCTATGAAAACGAAACTTTGGGGTCTTGAAATGAAATGATCCAATTTCAGCGACGCCCTTCTTAACAATAAATACAATGGCCCATGTGACTTTACTTTAAGAATCCGTTTCAGTTGTTAAAACTTAAAAGGTGCATGGCTTGGCTGTCGTCCTTTTTGAACGCTCTTGAAAGGAAACGAAACGAGAGTTTGGTGTCTGAATTGAATGAAAAGTTGTTTATTTTATTTCATTTTGTTCATTTCGTGATTTGACAATGAAAGTACTGTGTCCTTCGACTTCGACCCCTTATAAGGAAACTTCATAGCGTGTCAAAATACCATTACAATGACAATGTCCACATCTCGGCGTGTTACTGTCCGAACCTGCTGCTTTTGGGTACGAAAGTTACTGCCCCATAGTTCGTAATCGATTTAATCTTTAATCCAATCGGTTTTGCAATGAATGTAAAGTAGTAACAAATTCTGCAATTTATTTTGATAATTTCGAATAAAGTGAAAGTACAAATAACGTTTCAAGGGATTATTATTGGGAAATTGAAATAATTTCGTATTTTAAATTACGCAAATATGATATGATAACCAAATAATCCAAAAAATTAGCCGGTTTTGTGCTATGATAAAAGACGATAATGTAGAACAAAGTACAGCATTTTTCAACGACAGAGCACGAATTGGGGCAGGAAATGGCAGATGGGGAATGGGCGTTCACAATTGCAAGACGATGCTTTTGTGTATAATTTCGCTAACATCCTGTGTGAATTTTTTCCAATGTTTATTTTCCAATTATTACATTTTAAAATTGTCTGTTGGTGGCACGATGTGAATCATCCAAAGAAATGCTAACTAAACTTTGTGTCTTGAATGTTAACATTGGGAGTTGATATTCAGGAGACGGATGCATTTAGAAATCCGTGTACGGTCGATTCTCATGTTTGTATGGAATGTTGGTTGATTTGCAATGCTCAAGTCTGCATCTGCATAATGAGTTAATGAGCTTACAGAGAATTGAGCAAGTGCAAGCAACTTGTGAGGGTGCATAAAGTGCATTGCTAACCACAAGTAATATAATAACCGTTCCTCATTCAGACGCCTGCAACACCTCTCTAGCTCACACATTCCTTCCCGAAAAAATATTTTCCTTGTTCGTTCCATTCACACGGACAAAGTCTCAAAATCAAGTCGGGGCGGACGAGAAGACGAATACGAACTTACGAATTCATTAAAGTTACTATTATACAACATACACCAAACATGCGACCAGAAATTGCAATGAACGTTTTTTGTAAGTCATTTGCATGTTTTGAAGCATGACAAATGCCCTTTGTTCGCATTCATTTGGGACAGTGCAAGATTTACTGCTTTTCCGCCGTTGTCAACTGGAATGCGGCTTTGGATGAATAAGCACTAAACGTGTTTTTATGTATAAGGAAAATGACGACTAATACTTAGCCTATGCGTATCCGCCAAACAGCAACAATGCACAAATTTCTGATAAAATTCTTGATGCCGGCGCCGATGAAGATGCACAAATGCAACGCATTGTAGATTGTAGGGTAAAGCATAGAGCTAATGCTCTTGAAATTCATGACTATGAGCTTGTGGTTACTATAAGAAACAATGAGGGGAGAAGTAAGTACAAGTTCCAATTTCAAATAGGCAAAATAATCGATTCATTAGTGCCACTACGAAAGGTTTTTGTCCTGTCGACAGTCAGCTTGGTTCCCTGAATGAATTTTTCAATGAGCAACTCGTCTCGTCCTGGTCACTTTTCATCTTTTGAAAAAATCATCGTGAGAGCACTTCTTTCATCTGTCAAAGTGTTGAGTGTTCTTGATTCCATTCCTTTCTACATGTCGCATTTGCCCTCATTTTGCAAAGAAAGGACTTGTTTACTCATCGTTTGAATTTTTAAATGATCTTAAACGAGTTTAACGTTTTCCAAAATAGGACAAAATTGACACCGCGATTGACAATTCAGCTTCGTTGGAGCAGGTGTATCCATGTTCTCTGCAGCGTGTTAATGTAAATGCACCATTCATGTCATCTATCACAATTTTCTCTCTTCAATGACTGACTCAGTCAGCTACAGCTATCATTCGTTTGATTTCAATGTTCCAAAGAGCAGGTGCACTAGGCATCTTTTGATTCTTCAAGTGAGAAATGAGATTTTTTTCGGTACATAATGCGTAATAGATGATTTCAGTCCTTCAAGGTTAAGGTTCTAAGGGCTAATGTGACTGTAATGTCTCACTGTCCGCCTCCCTTGGTGCCTTATGTTCCGAGCGGTCCGTATACTTTGAGAAAAAAGTCATTTCTTTGGTATATTCGAATTTAGTGCTCTTAATTCTGGAATTTTTTAAATTCCGGTTTAATCCGAACTGTATTAAAACGCGTAAGTTACCATTCATCAGTACACTTTTCTAGTTCCAGATACTATTTCGCAGTACATTTCTTTAGTTAATGAAATGTATTTGTTTTTTAAAAGGATGTACACTGAATCCGTAAGTACTTTCACGTTATAGCCTTCTTTTTGTAATTCCGTTTTTTTCAATTTGTATGTTCCTTCAAGAAAGCCATCACATTTTGTAATTAAACATTGTAAGGGGTGTAGACGTGTAGAATTCCATTTAAATAAGAGTACCTGTCACATCAAGTTGTCCGGCAATAATCCTCACGAAAAGAGGAATCGCGTATACTGGCAATGCTTTCGAAATGTCACGATAGAATTTTTCCAAGTCAATCGAGCTTTCTGAATTCGACAATGCAACCATTCCAGCCTTCCCTTCCGTTCCGGGTATTTCCACACCATAAACTACAGCGTCTTTTAATTCGCAAACGGAGCTAATGACCGATTCAATTTCCGTGGTGGATACATTTTCCCCTTTCCAGCGAAATGTATCCCCAGTTCTATCTTTGAAGTAGAAATATCCATATTTGTCCATTACAAGAAGGTCACCTGCGCAATAACAATGTGCAATCTAAAATTTAAACGATTTAACTATGAATTACAATATTGTAATTTTGTAATATCACAGAACATCAATTTGTTATGCACCTGAGCGAAAAGCCGTGTCCCCTTTGTTGAACACACTTGCAACTATTTTTGTGTTAGTTGAATTCGAAGCAGTGCCAGCTTCAGAATTCTCAGCGTACCCTTGAAAATCCCGGATCGGATGATCTTTTACGATTTTACCTACTAATTCTCCGGCTTCGTTAGGAGAGCATTTAATCACCAGACCAGATTTCCAATCTCGGATAGGATCTCCAGTTTCTTCATTGATGCGAATCAGCGTCATTGGATACAAATTGCGGAGGAGTGGAGGAACAAAGCCTACTGCCCCAACTTTGTTGTCAAAATTCACTGTTCAACATAAAATGATGATGTCATAACGTTTTAAAAATGTAGTTAAGAAATAAGAACAGTTATTCTGAAATATTTAATATAGATTTACTACTTTACCCATGTTACAATTTCCATCTGTGGAACCATATATTTCCGAAATCTGTTGGATTTTGAATCTCCGTCTAAACTCGTTCCATATTTGAGATCTCAATCCATTTCCAACCATAACTCTCACTTTGTGGTTGGTTTCATCAGAATCTTCAGGTTGTGCAAGCAAGTACCTGCAAATCTCACCAATGTATTGAGCCACAGTGACATTGTACTTTATACAATCACTCCAAAAATTCTTTGCAGAAAATTTTTTACGAATGACAACAGAATTTCCAAAAAAGAGTGCTTGACCTATTCCACACAGTCCTCCTGCTGTGTGATACAACGGAAGTGAAGTGTAAACGACGTCAGAGGATGTCAAGGCATTCATAAAGTGAAATGAAATGGAGCCCATTGCAAATCTGGAGTGTCGGATCACTGCAGCTTTTGGCATTCCTGTCGTTCCAGAAGTGTAAATGTAGAAAAGACTATCGTTGAAGTTGACAAGTTCAGCAGCCACTGGAATTGTTTTGGGTTCATTTTTCAACTCCTTTGTTAGATCAATTGAATTCGTTGACATTTGCGACGGTCCTAAACTACAGAAGACAGTTTGTGGAATTTGCAGAGAAACCACTTCTTCCAATGCTGCAAATAATAAAATAAGTACGAATGCAAAGACTCAAACGCTCGGTGTAAAAAGTGAAACTGTAAACAATTTATCTTTACCGGATGAAAGCTGAGTTGAGAAAATGATAACTTTAGAGTTGGCCACAGTCAGAGAATGGCGAAGGGAATCGTGTCGCAGATTACTGTTTATGAGTGGAATGACAATACCAATCTGCAAAAAAATGTATCGACTATGTATGTACTCAAGAGTACTCAAGAGAAAATTACGACCAACCAAAGAAATCATTTTACGATCTTCATTTTTGTAAAACTATACATTATTTTCATTACTTTGCTTAATCCGAGCCAAATTGCGACATATTCTGGTCGATTTTCCATAAACAAAGCTATACTGCCTCCTTTCTTGTATCCAAGTCTTAGGAAGTAATTTGCAACCGCGTTACTCAATTCTTCCACCTTTGCATTCGATTCAAATTTCAAATCCCTTTAATTTAGAAAGTTGAATTTTGAAAATGTAATATAATACTACTATAGTTGGTTTACTTGTTCAAAGGTCCACTCTTCCTCTTCAAAGTAAAAGCAAATTTTCTGAGGATGTTTTTGAACAATTTCATGGAATATTTTCCCTACTGTCATGTTACTCCTTTCAAGACGCTTTAGAGTTGAAAATGTTTTAATGAATCGAATTAAGCCCCTGGAAAATTTCTTGTTAGTGTTAAATTGAAATTGTAATATTTGTAATCATAGAATAATTTTATTAGTACCTGATGTCCCGTGGAAAGGTTTTGATGAAAATTCGAATACTTTCGCGATTATGAAATGCAGAAATTCCGACTAATGCCAGGCAAAGTGCTCCGAACAGCAGTCCCATTTCGGATAAAGGATCCATTTCTTTATCTGTTCAATATTCAAATGCAAGTGGGTCCTGGACTGAGAGATCTTTCATGTAGTGTCAGGATTTACATCTTTGTGACTGACTTAATTGATAAAATCATGGTTTCTCAGTTATGTTATGCTAGAAGTGTTCTGCACCATACAATTTTGTATTGTTGCGTGGTCAAGAATCATGAAAGGAGCCGCCTACAAGTTGAATAATGTTCTCTCCCTCTCTGCGCTGCGGTATGCAATTGCAATACATAAGCTCCGAGCTTTTGTTTATTATTTCGTAAAACATTTCAGTGCGTTTTATACGATTCCATCATTAAATAGTACAAGTAATTCTTCTCTGATGCAATGCATCAATCGGTCTGCTTCTTTCGGATCAGAAATGATGCTTTGATCAACTGAAAGATTAATGCTGAGGAAATCCTTGTAGCTCAGGGTTGTGAATGTGAATCCTATTGGAAATCCAAATTTAAAGATTTCAATCGAAGTTGAAGTGCAAAGTTTTAGAAAATGGAAGTATTAGCAATACCAGTTCGACCATGAAGTGATCCCACGTTGTAGGAAAAGTCTTCAACTTCATACCCAAAGATATTAATTGGTTCTTGAGTTCCAGGGAAATTCCCCCAGATTCCCGAACAGTAATAATTTGCCATAACTTTTTTGCAAAATGCTGGAAGACCACCTGCCAAAATCCCCATGTAAAAGTTGAGAACCGGAATACTGGAACATTTTACATTTTGCAAGTTTTGCTGGCAGAATTGAATGCGTTTCTTCGAACTTAAGATTCCTAAGGGCAGTCGACCAACGCAACCTGTTCTGCATGCAGAAATTAGAGCAGGATTAGTGTAAACTTTTTCGTATTTCTGTACAAAAAAATGAAAGAAAGGATCTACAAAGTTTGAAAAAGTAGTACACAAAATTCCTCAATTTGTCCGGATGATTGGGGTAGGGCATTGGGATAAAAACCCGCATGACTTCGGGCACTGGGAACCCACATTCCTCAAAATACTTTTTTAATCCTCCTGCAGTCGCTGCGAGCAAGACAGCAGTGAAGCTCACTCCGTGAAGATTTTTGATCTCTTTGATAAAAGCTAGTGGAATTCGTTTTGCGGTTGCGACACGCAACTGTCGACTCAAATCCTCCTGTGCCAAATGCCAGTGATTATCATCGCAACCGTCGTGCACGGCTTGTCTCACAAAATCATAGGATAGCAGTACCGGAAGTTGAATAAGGTTTACTATTCTCCTTGACCAAGATGACGTCGTCGTTGTCGTTGACATCGACATCATTCTTTGGGGTTTCGCGACTTTTCCATCTTCTAAAGACGTTTGAGCCATGTGACGCACGATCATTTTTAGGAATGAGTACCCATCACCCAACCCGTGGTGCAGATGGAACACAACCATTGTCTTCTTCCCTATTTCCGATCCTGGTTCTTTATCGTCGTTATAATTTGGAATCAAAATAAATTCCCAAGGACTTCGGTCTTTTGGCCATGGCTGAGACAGTAATTTCTCATTTAAACGTAAGACTTCGTTTTGGTCTGTAACTCTTCGTTCCTCTCTGAAATGATTACTTATGCTAAAATCTTCGTCCCAGGCCCAAAACAAGTATCCACAGAGCTTTTTATAATACTGCTGTAATTCCGGATACACCAAATTCCCTTCGGGATGTTTTAATTCGACAACACAGTTGAGGAAACAGTTTTTGAATGTTTCCAAGTTCACTTGTCCTTTGAGCACAAACCAAACGCAAACGTTGCATTCAGGAGTTCCATACCAGTCGTCCAATGCCATAATATTCCCAATAGTCGTTACCATTTTCCCCAGATCAGGACGCTTGAAAATTGCATACAGTGCAACTGATTTCCTTACCAGGAACAACGGAACGAAAATAACAAAGAAAACTAGTGGAACCAAACAAAACAAAGTTATCAAGGCACACACTCCAAAAAATGACTTTTGAGCAATTCCAGATTTTGAATTTCTATTACTGCAGGTCGTCATTTTCAAAAACCGAGTTTCAATTTTTGTACACTAAAATCTTTGGTGATACAAAGCCAACAGTAAATACCGCAGATTCAAGCAATTGTCAACATTTTTATCCATATTTTATAGAGGACAATGTTTTTGTCCTCAATTCTTTGGAGCGTCGCATAGTAATTTTTGTTTGTTAATCAAAGTAATTAATATGTAAAAATGTCACTAACATTTGCAATTTGAGTAAGCACGTTCGTTTTCCTGCTACGTGCTTTATAAGGATATTCCCATGCAGACATACACAAAAGTAAGGCAAGACTGATAAAGTACAAAAAGGAAACTCCTCTGTCTTTATTTTGCATTGATAAGAAAATAGTATTGAAACGCTTCAGACTGAGAGAGACTTGGTATAAGCTGTATTAGGAAAGTCGCACTTGTACTCCTTCACACAAATGGACTAGCCTTTTTCTTGCCCTTGCCTTTGTGAAATAAATCCGGTTTGTAGTTCACAGTCACCCTCGGCTTCTTCGTTCACTTTGTAATCATAAAAAAAGGCTGTACTTTGTTGAAGTTGCCATAATATGCAAAAACGTAGTCGAATTGTCTGAACGTTGGACTATGTGTGACTGTTTCTGACTACGGCGTGGCGGCGGCGGCGGTCATCGTTGGTGACTTGTGACCAATATAATTGTGCTTGTACGAACAACTCCTTTGTGGGAAATTCATTATGATGCTTAAGTTATGGAAGCTCTTGATTTTTAAGTGAAGGAGTGTCCAGAAGCCATATCTCATCTTCGTTCATGTTCACATATTCATTATCCTTTGGCTTTGACAGGTCGCACGGCGAAATATTTCGCAATCCTAAAATTACAGTTTTACAATATGAAATTTTTTTGTACAGTAATTGGTCATTTTACATTGCATTTTTTTTTTAAAGTTAAGCAGTCTTTTTAGTTTTTACATGTAAGTAATTTTTGCCTTGGATCTTGGATGGAAATGGTAAAAATGGTTTTGAGAGCAGAGTGTTGTATGCGTATGATTGTAGGCTGTCAAATAATATGAGGCAAGGGATATAGGATTATTGTAAAGCCGAAGGGAATGCGAAATGTTTGACGTTTCTTGTTGATTTGTTGTTGATGATAATTCGCGTCTCTGCCAAAACTTGAATTGTTGGTGTGTTTCAGAAAGTCATTTTGTGCAGATTCTTATTTGGTATATGTAAACGGACTCGCTAGCCTTGTGCTGTAGGCAGTAACGTTCAAATGGTCTTGTTTCTGGAATAAGTAAGCAAGCACAAATACTTGCCATTACATACATTGTTATTGTTATTGAAAACAAGATATTTCACTTTCCTGTTCAAGGTAGCCGTTGATCGTTGAGAAGTTTTGGTGGAGTTTTGCATAAATCGGAGATCTTTTTCCTCCGCTGTTATTTGCAGGAGCCTATCACGTATTTAATGTCAAATTGATAACGCCTTCTGCTCAAAGTCGTTTATTGTGTAAAACCTTCATTGATTTTTTGATCATCCTGTGCAGTTTTCAATGCAGCATGCAAAAAAAGCAGAGTTCAGTGCACTTAGAGATGTGAGTTTTGTATTACTGCTATGCATTTCATGTTCATGTTCATATTCACGTCAGATATCGTCTCATGTCTCAAGTCTCAATCTTCTATAATCATGTGGATTGTCCTGCTTGAGCGGCTGGGGATGGTGACTCATCGGTTGCACTTAGCACTTGAGCAAAATCTCCCATTGTCTCATTGTTAGCAAATGGGAGAGAAGAAGAGTAATGATGCGAAGCTGGGAATGCCAAAGAGTGACTTTTGAGTCTGGTCAGGTTGTGAAATGAATCATGGGTTGGAATTGATGAGAAGAAACCGATTCCTTCCTTGGATCTCCCTATCTCGCTTTAATTATTTATTTCCAAGTTTGCTATCTTCGTCGTGAATCTGGCTTGGTGGATGCCTACTGGGCAACTTGTCGTCGAAGTGGCGTTTGTGCAAATGTATGCATATTGACTACTGCGGGGAAAATACAGTGCGTGGCCATTGTTGCGTTGAATTTTGCAAAAAATCTGGGTTTGTTGAGCCTGTGAGTCTGGAGTCGAACCGGGTAGCAAGACGAAAGACGACGACCCTGTAGGCGAAGACGTTCACGTTTCACACTATGCTACTATACAAGACATTGTGACAAAAAAGTTACACAGAGGAAATGAGGAAAGCATGCTTTTCGGACGAAAAGACTCGGGTTTCAGTTTTGTGAGTTCCCCCGAATGTTTTTGTATTGACTCCTAATGTGTTCTGGTGTTTTTCTCATTGTACCTACCATTCCACCTCATCTGGTTGAGGCTTTTGGGTTTTGGGCTGAGTGCCCGTTGTACGTCACGGAGTTTTTCCTGTTGTTGCTAGTCTCGCTTCGTCTTGAATAGTTGACTCTTTGGCATACTTTTCCTTGGCACCCGTTTCCTCCTGTGCGACCTGAAACACTTAACGCTGACTTCCTCCTTCACGACGTATATTTTTTGTTCCTCTCTGCCCCGTCTCCCTGTATCTTCTTTTGGATCCTGATCTTTTTGGAACCCACGACACAATTGAATTCTTACTTCTCTACTCCCATTTCCCTATGCGATACGCTTTTCCAAAACGGACTGTACCCGGAGTCATGTGAATGCGTCTTGTTTCCGTCTCTAATCATGATCAAAACTTCCAGACTCAAAACGACACGTCACTTTCCGCTACGCTATTGTTTGTTTCGGTCTTGTGCTACCGGGGCCGTGGAGAAGATGCAGAACAATCAAACAGAAACTGCTACAACTGCATTATTCGTAACATTAAATATTTCCGCTTAGGGTGCTGGTGTCGTAAAACTAAAAGATCTTTAGGCGATCTTCGTCTTCGTGGTTGGTAGACGACACGACTTGAAGACACCAAAAATACCATCACATGTTTCCACACATTCTTCATCGTGGAAAAGGCATTCATAAATGTTGGAGAGAGAGAGCATAAATCCCTTCCGCAAGCTCTTCTTTTTCAATCAGACTCCGGAAGAACTACGATCATCTTAAGACGCTCAAGCCTCTAAGCTTTATGAAGTTACTATGTACAAGTTTTTTTGTTCAACTCCTTCCGTTTCACTGATCTTTCGTCATGTGGAATATCGTGAGAGATTAATTTGTTTGGCACTCGTATTCTTCAACAAGAAAGAAACATTTGCAATTTTTATTAATGGGTTTCAGTTTTTGAAATATGAAAATGTGCCTGAACAGCGTGCGACTGTGATTTCAAAAAGTTAATGTGTCTATATGGGAATATGATTGGATTCAAACAGTTGAGCACAAAGTCGTCAAGAAATCCTTGTAATTTCAAGTTTCTTTTGTTCTCTATAGGAAAAGACGAAGATGAAAAAGACTCTTCAATTTGTGCTTCTGCACAAGTAGTATTCAAACTGCGCACCTGGTTTCATTCATTCATTTGAAATATGCAAATCATCCACGTAACTTGAAAACTTTGCAAGCACTTTTTTGAAATTGTATTCAAAGTTCAAGTTCGACTTCCTCAATTTCATTATTGTGGTGACGATGTGGCTTCAAAAGAGTTTCACATGACATGAGTTGAGTGCCAATTGCCAATCATGAAGTAAAAGTTTCAAACTTTAAAGGGATAACTTTCAATGCCCCTTTTCACTGAATTACAACGTTTTTGGGATCAAAAATTAAATTGCGGATTTATAAAACGTATTTTAAAATCGTGCGTTTACTGATTATAAATTTTCAAAGGGGATTTTAGTAGCGTGAATATTTTGGATAAAATTTTGCTGAAAAGACTTTTCTTATGCAAAATGTAAACCGTTATGGGAAAACGGAAAAGTGCAAAAGGTCTTTGGCTTTGAATCATGAAAGCTGAGACTCAGTGAACTTGCCTACCTCCCTAACGTTTTCCACACGACTCGATTATTTCGTGTTTCCTTCTTGCATCGTGATTAAATTTTTGCTGAGGTTTTGCGGTTTTGATTTTTTTTTGTGGCTCGGTTTGTGACATTGGACGTTTTTGCTACGGTGCACATTCTGTTGCAAATTCCTAATTGCCACCGCATTGTTGTGAAAAAATTGGTATATTAGCAAGTGCTAACAAGAAGAAAAGGAAGTGACTGAGAAAAAAGCATTCTAGTCACTGACATCATCATGAGTTTCGGATTTTGCGGAATGTGCGCTTTTGGTGGATCCCGAAAACGACGATCTGGAAGTGTGGACAATGGATCATACTACGGCCACCCGGAAGAAGACGATAAACACCGAAACGGGAGCAATGTCTGCAAAGAGGACGGATTTGAAATCCCATCCATCTTTGAGCCAATTGCTGTTGACTCTCCGGCTCTGAGGCGAATTCCCAGTAGACCCAGCAATAACCCGAGGCAATCTAGTTCTTCTGGACAAAAGAATGACGAAATCAGAGTGACCCAAGGAGAAGTGACATTTGGAGATGGTCAAGCTGTCAAAGAAGATGAATGTAACTCATCACTCCACTCTCAAAGTTCGCGATCCTTGTCCAGTTACACTTGTCAGTTTCCAGATCCAGAAGCTGTGAAACCTCTCCTTGGCTCGGAATTGGACCTGGATTTGGACTCGCGGACGCCAACTCCCCCGCCACTCCCGGAAATGTCTCCTCCACTAGATTCCGAAGACGATGGACCTAGTCACGTGGTTCCTGTCGAGTTTCACACTGAAAGATTTGTCAGTTTGCTGAGTGCCAGTCGGGATTTGCTCGATTTGCGCTATGTCGATTCCGCTAGCAGTTGTTGCACAAGTGGACGGAGCAGTCAAGTTAGGCAACTTGCCGGAGAGTCCGCAGAAGAAACAAATGAGCAGAATTCCCGAACTGCTCCTTCACTTCGGTACTTTAACGAGATTAACCTAATTTTACCAGGCAGTCTCGAAAGTCACGAGTTAAAAACCTTTGACAACGATTATGAGGTTGACAATTCCCGTTCGTCATCAGCGACTCCAACTCCATGCGATGTGATCACAGCCACTTCTACAAACACAGGTTCAGGAGGAGATCTGATTGGCCAAACGAACTGTTCCTCAATGATCACAATTACACTAAAGGATAAAACCGAAAATGCACCGAAACTTAATGAACGTCGGAGTCGGAGTCAGGATGACTTTGATGTTCAGCAGCACATTCGGGCTTTGAATGCTATAGGTCAAAACGGGCAGTGGTTGTACCATTCTGTAGATGAGGAAATCCTCGTACCGCTAGATAGTCGAGAGGAAATTGAACCTCTTTGTCGCTCCTGGCTCTCTCTTTCTTCAGAAAACGAGGATATTCAGGAAAGAGTCTCTTCAGCCTCCAGCATTAGCTTGTCCATGTTGTCTTACGAGAATCTTAACATCCAGACTCAAACGGAAGAAACGGGTTCTCAGGGTCAGTAAAATGGGCAATTTCATTCTCCTGAATTTTTATGTTGTGCCGTGTCGTATCTATTTTTGATGTCGTATATAGTGACCAAATATTTTTTGAATTACTAATACAATATCACAGTAGAACAACGTCATATTTAAAGTTTGTATAAATATATTGATTGACACCCGCCCAACCTCGTCACTAATCTCTTACAGTCTCAAATAATGGACGAAAGTTGTTTTTATTGCTGTTCACAAGCTTCATTTTACGTCAACATCATCATCATTGCCTTCATGTTCTTGCATTATCGTGTCCAACCCGGTTTCACTCACAGGGAAAGTCACAAAGGAAAACTTTACTTTTCCAACTACTAAACAGCGCTCCTTTTGTGCAAAATGTGAAAGGAGAAACTTTTTTGGCTACTACTAAAAGTATCAAAAAAACTTTTCTGGATGCAACATGTCGTCTAAACGAACTTTTGCTCACTGAAAAAAAATCTCAAGTTTCTCTCCTCATTCAATTTTACTTTTACATTTCACACAAACGACGTCCAAAATTTCTTCATGACGGGCCAGAAGAAGGCGGACGGGCAATTTTTTTTACTTTACATTTTACACAAATCTTATTTCGCTAACAATTCCGCCGATTATTTTTGAAGTGTGTGTAAATGTAAATGTACATACTAATTTTGAAATATAGGCATAAGGACAAGGAATTCTGTTTTTATATAAAGAAAAACTAGAAGAGGGAGAACGAAGAGTAAAGTAGTGGAAGACTGTAGACCGTAAGGAATAGGATTAAACTGCATATTTGAGTGCTTCAAGGCTTTTTCGTAGAAGGTTTTGAAGTGAAGCTGTGCAGAAAATAATGTAGAAGATGAAAGGAAGAAGAAAGATGAATGAATTTTACACGCAGGACTGCGGACTTGAAATTTTCTGGCCTCTTTCGGAAAACTGCCGTTTGAATATTTCTGAGGCGCTCATGCGTTCGAGTCAAATAAATACGCTTTATTCTCCATTGCAATTTTAAAATTCACAAAAGCACCACTTGTCAGAAAAATGAGAGACATTATTCTACTGCCAAATCGCGCATGAGAAAAGCCAATGTGTGAAAACCAGAGATACAACCGTTTTCAAATGCTACTCACCCTGCTTAAATCGTTTCCCATTAATCAGGGTTTCACTGTGTGATTTCTTAAATAATATATGGTCGTTTTAAATAAATTGTGATAATAGTACAACGAGTTTTTATGACTTTTTGCCCGCTTGCATGAATGATGATATATCCTAAAAATAGTAGTAAAAAATGATAATGAGTCATTAAACTACATGCATTTGAGCAGCATGTGAATGCCAATGTGACAAAAGACAAAAGTGTTATAATGATGATGTTTCTGGTTTATTTTCAGCCTTGGACTTGGCATCTCAGAGCAATGTGCAAGATGCCTTTGTCATCGCGGTGGAACAACAAGCAAGAGAGCGACTCGAAAAGCTCTCTGCCCTCAAAAGAATCAAGCCTGTGGACATGACCAAACTATCCCACCAGGTAAACGTAATTACCAATTTATAATTACGTCTTCATTATTTTATTTTGTGTTGAAGTTGTGAATGAGTGTCGAACTGTGTGTGGATCAGCAACCGAGCATAACTCCGCAAAATTATTAAAGGAAGTTGGGATAATAATTTGGGGGTGCAATGTGTAAAGATACAACTTGGAGATTTGGCTCTGTAACGCTGTGCCAGGTCAAAGGTCATATCGTCTATTAGTGGTTGAATTATCAGCTGATTATGCTTTTAGTAGAATGCAAAGAATGTAGCGTGAAATGAATGGCATTCAGCCTTGAGTGTTTTGCCTATTCGTTCAGTTTTATTGCCAATGTGTGAAACTGAAACTCATATTAAGCAAAAATGACGCGGTTTTAGCAATGCAACGTATCATGCATGGAAACTACAGAAGCAACTTTAGTCTCTTTTGGAGGTCAACCCACGTACTTTTTTTACATTTTTTTGTGGCAAAAGTAACAAAACAGTATGCTCCAATGCAAGTGAAGTTAGCACATTTTTACGTAGAAATGAATGAGACAGGAAGAAAGAAAAAGTAAATGCCATTGTATTGCCATGCATGCGGACTGAGCATGAGGGATGGATGATGATTTGTGACTCTGACTCATTCTCTCCTTCCCTTGCGTCCACATCCACAGTCCACAACAGGTAGTTTCAGTTTTTTCGAGTCGTCATAGACTCGAGTTCCACTTTACCAAACACACATATCCGGTTTCCCGTGTCATCGTACCATAAAAGCTCTAACTAACCTGAAAGAGTCGACTTGGACTGTCAAAGTTTACACGACTGATCCTAACGACTTTGTTCAGCAAAAAGGAGCAAACATTATCTCCTTTTGCCAAAGACGCCATTTCTTTCTTCGTCTTACCTTTTTGCAAAGTTTCGTTCGCTGGATATTAACAGCTAAAGCTAAACTTGATGGCGAAAAAAACAAGTGCCTTTTTTATATTCAAGAAACCCGTCAACGCCTCACACGTTGCCAACAAAAACGTCATCTGCTTCGTGCGGATTTGCGAATTCAGTCGTTTATGTATCACAAACCCGGGTTAATCAAAAACGACATGTTTATCCGTAAATTATCGCCAAAATGATGCGCAAACAAGTAAACACCAAGAAAATTGACTGAAACCTTAATATAGCCATATTAGCTGACTTGGTACTTTATACGTAAGTTTGGTGAAGTGAGGATTCCATTGAAGCAAAAGATGTTATCATAATGTCACATTTTCTAGGGAGAAAATGTCACTTTTGTTATGTCTCCAAAGTTTTTAAAAAGGGGAGATGGAAAATGTACGGAATGCAAGGGAAGATGCACTTCTCCAAAACCGCATAGAATGAACGATGGAATGTTGTGCAACACAGAAGATTCAAAAACAAGATGAGACTGAGATCAGCCGCAGCACGCCAGCCGTTGAACATGTGGCACTTGTCCTGCTCAGTTCCCTTCTCAAGGGTTGACATGTCTTAAAGCTCCCAGAATTTTATTTCTGTGTCCCCTTTTCAACAATTTTACAAGGGAACATCAGATCATGTCGTAACATCATGTAAAAATAAGCAAATGCTTTCTTGAATGAGTGTTTTGCTCGGAGCCTCCGCCTTCTTCCCCGGGTAAAAACCTTTAAGACAAATTAAGGAAAGCACTTTTTTTTTTGCCTGACACGAGCCTTTCAAAATGACAAATCAAGAATAGAATTTTCGATTGACATGTGTAATACAAATTGAGATGGAAAAGCTGCACGTAGTGGATGCAAAGTGGCTCGGCTTCACGAGCACTAAAAGAGCTTTTGTATCCTTTTCTTGGTCGCCGTCGTCTGGTTCTGTATTATTTTGTATTCTTCGTCGATTCACTCATGGAAAAGTGCTTCCGCTTTTTTTAGACTTTGGGCTGAAAGCAAAGAGATTCTGTTTGAGCATTAGTGATAAAGTGAAACTTCTTAGGAGGTTCCATTTACTGGAACAAGCACCGCTTTTTCTTCTGTCTTCCATCGGCTTTCTCCATCCTGGAGAAACGTGGACTAAGGATGCTTTTGGCTCTAGTAATCGGTTTTAGTTTCGTAGCTGGTCCAAGAATCTCAAGGCAGTATCAAGGCGATTTTGGTCATTGTGGTTTAATGATTTTTGAGAATACATCACTTTGTACTTTTCCAGACAGCTTAGGGAAACAGGCATTATTCACTACGAGAAAAAGTGAGAAACAGAAACGTGAGTACTAAAGGGAACGAAGGATCTGCTTGACTGTTTGGATTTGACAGTAAAAATAGACATGATGTGGAACGTGTGTTTGAATGTTAATAATGAGCGTATTGTTTGTTTTATTTGGTTGTACAGCTGAGCGAAGTTGCATCAGGAAGCGGAGACACATCGGAGCTGAACGGACTGATCGAGGCAGCAACCGGGAGTCCGATTTACGTCACTTCAGTACCAGAGCTGAGCAGTTCGCAGGCGACGCGAGGTGGAGGAGACGACGTGGAAGACGAAACCACCGAATCACCAAAAGCCCGCTCTCATTCCTCCAGCCCGTCAGTTCGGGGAGTCAGCAGTCCGAGCAGTGCGAGTGCCAAAACCAGTGTGACTGCCGTCGGAGTAAGTGCACACAAATCATCGTCACCGCTCTTGGTCAATGGTCACAGAACTACGACGGGACAATCAAATAAACTCGTCGTGTCCGGAACTAATCTTCCAAACGGACAATACGGTGTTCTCACCGACGTCGGTTCTCTCTCTGCTCCTCCGCCATCCAGGAAATCTCCTTCGAAAGACGCCATTCTGTAAGTCCTAATTTTTCACATATTTAAATGAAGTTTATTTCTACTTTAAGTTGTAAAATATGTAGCATTGGCGTTGTGAAGTTGTGATCGTGTTCGTCATTGATCAATGATGTCAGAAAAAATTCAAATTGGAGGTAGCATATAAAGTAGAAAGCGAATTTGTCGGAATAAAAGGCATGATTACAATTTTACAATAATGATTAGCATTGGTCCAGGAGTGACTCATTCTGTTTCTGAAGCATAGCTGTAGGAAATGTAATCTTATCGACACCGCTTCGGAATTCGAGGGTTGTGTTGATGCGGTGCGTTTTATGCGATGGAGGTATTGGGGTCGTAAATGTGAACGAAGTTGTGCTGATGCCATTCCAGTTACATGACGTTGTATTCAGTATCTTCGTGTAGTATATAATGCTCTGTAGTCTCTGCCGTCTCATACAGTGTGAATTTTCGTGAAGGGGTAAATGTTCTGCTGATGCGTGTGTTTACTCGCTTGCCCGTGCCACAGTCGCCAATTTAATCACACTGAGAGTCAGTCAGTCACATAGTATTAGTCCAAATGTGTCCATGTGCCATTCAAGCAACTAGCCATCACGGCAGCAGCAGCAGCAACCATTAACCAAGCTCTCTTCTCATTCACAATCTGAGCTTTTTTCCCTTCTTATCTGTACCGATAAAACTTATTAAGTTAGTTGCTTTTTTGTCGTTGTCATCACTTGAGCCGTGCGGACGAGATTGTGTGATTTTGATTTTGTACCTTTTAAATGAGTGTTACGTCGTTTATTGCTGAGTTTCTAATCTTGATCCTAATTTCATAATCCTAAGTCAAAGTCACTGTCCTCGATTTTCAGAACATTGGGATTTGTAGATAATCTATATTTGATCGAGAATCGAGATCATGTTCGAGTAGTGAAATTACCGAGAAATCGTATATTTAAAAAAGTATAAAGATTCCGTAAGTTCGTAATATCTGTGTGTGTGTGATTTTTGTGAAAATGTGGCGTGACGTAGAGTCATAAAAATAATACACAGTGCAAATCAATGGTGAAAGTGCACGATTGGAATTCAATGGAGATGAATCACGACAAATCTGCGTCCACCGATTCTGGCAGAGATTCATGGAACTCGTGGAAATTGAAACGAATGAAATTTATTGGCTTTTTCGGGTACGATTGACACACTTTAATTGAAGGTTTCGTTGCACGGAAGGTTAAATTGGGTTAAATAGTATTTTATCGTAGTTGCAAATGACGATATGCACACATTACTACCTATATTTATTACTTTTATGACTGCAATTGACTATGAAAGTGAAACTTTTGCGAGTCGAGACTCGCGACGTGTGTGGTGTGGTGTGGTTTTGCGTGCACATGCACTTGTGGGCTAAGGCTAGGATTAATTTGGGTTGCATGAAGGAGATGAGAGTTGATTTTGCATATTATACTATGTATGTAGTTGTGCTGGAAGAAGAATAAGAAGAGAGATTCTGGGTGACTGAGTTTTAATTTCCGGTGGTTTGAGAACACGAAACAGACAGACATGAGGAAGAAAGGAAGGAAATGTGTTATGTGTTTAAGATGCTAAAGACAACGATAACGATTCATTATGCATAGGATGAGAGATGAGAATGAAATGAGAATTATTGATTTGTTGCAGTTCCAGTACGGCAAAGAAAGGAATTTCGAGTCGAGAGAATCTGGGTGACTCGAGAGAGAGTGTGGAAGGGGAAGGGGCCAAGTCGCGAAGTCGCGGGAGCAAAAGCCAAAGTCAGGCTTCTTCACGAGAGTCCATTGTCGACTCTGCACAATATGCCAATATGATCAACATGGTTGAGTGGGACAATGGGCCACACCGAGAAATGGCGGTGGATGTGCCAGATTCCTTCGTGCCGCGAAACAAGACGCCGCCGCGATACCCGCCCACCAATAAGTCGACCACGCTCAACTCGAACAATAACAAAGCCAACAAGACTGGGAGCAGTGTTGTCGGCGTCAAAGGGAACGGAACCGCCACTCTCCCTACACATTCCGGGCAGAATGGAGCTGCTGGAAAACCCGTTCCTCCTCCAAGAATCACCGACAAAGACGGCTGGAATGTCAACAATAACAACACTCAAGCACCGCATGTCCCGCCGAGAACTTTGACCAGTCCACCGAAATCCGCGGAAATTTCACCGTCCAGAGATCAAGCTGAGCGTATACGCAAGTATCAGGTTAGTCCAACATCTTTGAAGGCTTTAATTAAATAATTCCAGTTTTGATCCATTCTTTCATTTACGCAAACTCATTTTGCTCATCTTCATCTCTGCTTCTCAATTATATAGCCACGTAGCGTAGCTACGACATTATTAGACGGATAAAAATGTTGGTGCATAGAAACAAATTCGTTTTTCCTTCTGCGACTGCGGATTTTTCTGCTTCCTCCTGCGGATGAATTTGTAAGTACACGGGTGACACACAGAAACCAGATCAGACTGACTGACTGAGCTAAAAGTCAGGTTTATGTTTATGTCACAAAGACGAATGACCAGCTTTTCTGTCTTCGCTTTTTGCTCGCAGCTTTACATTGTCATTGTCATTCATGATTTACTGACTGTGATATGATGACAGATATGCTCAGTTCTTATTCACCATATACGTCTCCTCCACTTCATCCTGTCGTCGTTCTTCGTTTCTAAACCCGGGCACTTTGTGGAGTCGAGAAGCGCGACTCCTCCGATTCTTTACCCGTCAGTTCTATTTTTAACTCCCATTTCCCGCTTTTCGTTGCAGATATTTCAGGTAGTCGCAAATTAATACGGCTATAGTCTTTTTTGTGTCACTGTCTCGGCGAATCCTTTGACTAAAATTCGCAATCAGTCATATCGCATTTTTCTTTTCTCGACAATCAATGTTTACATAAGAAACTTGAGATTCAGTGATGAATGAGACAGGCAAGTTCACGTTCGTGAAAATGATTGGTTGCATCATTGTTTTTGCATGGGCAACACTCACTCAAGTGAAATAGGGCAGTGAGTGTCTGCTGACGCGGCTTCTCAGTCAGTACTTCTTTGCTACGTTGCTGTTCCGCGAATTTGTGTGCTGGAGAAATTCGATTCCTCATATCATAACATAACATTTTATTGTTTTTGTTCAATCTTTTGTATGAATGAATCATCATCACTTGGCCAACTTTAGTTTTTGCTATGCTGACTGGTCGATTTGTACTGTTGAGTTGACTTGTTCATAACTCTTTTTATGTTTTGATCTCACCTTTTTAAATTTTGTGTCCACCAAAGCATGGACAAGCGTCCGTCCGCTCTTGTGTTGATAATTTTATAGTGAGGGGACGTTGTTGGAACATGAAAGATACAGAGGAACCACACGAACAATGTAGCGCCAGATGGTTTACACATGACAAGGCATAACGCATAACACAGGCAGTCCATAGCTCGTGTGTGTACAGTGCAATGTAATCTGTCAGGTTTCTGTATTGATCTCTTGGGACTGACGGTGTAATACAAAGTCATATTACAAAGTATTAAATGACATTGTACAATGTACTACACTGGAATCCATTCTATTGCGTAGCAATAATATTCGCTGTCTGATTTATACTATGGTTGGCAGTTGAAATACTGAAACTCCTATTGTCTTGTTTCATCTCCAGTAATTTGATGCTCAGTGCGGATTCTTTGAGCATATCTGGGCGTATTTGGATTTATACAGTTTGCATTTTCAAGACTCGGGTTCAGGACTAATTGCAGTTTGACAGAGACTCATTAGAATTTCAAGTGGATGCAAACGCGAGAAAGAGTACTTTTTCCATTATTCCAAAATTTCCATCCTGCTGGTGCTGTGCGTTAGATGCAATTTCATATTCCGTATTCCGTACGTACCTGATTTTTCTTGCTCGACATTCATGCTCACATTGAAAAAATCCCCCAAATTGGATTCTGATGAGATGACACGACAGAGGAGTCGACAAGTGCTGGTCGTAACGGCTGTGCCATGCCATTCGCATAGAAATGAGTCATAGTTAGACGAGGAAAGTATGCTACGAGGTCGCAAGAATGGATAGAATAACAGTTTTTAAATGTACATAGCCTGCTCTTCTGTCGGACTGGAGTTGTTGCACCTGCTCTGTTTTGCGTACAGACGGAAAATTGTGTTTGTGCTTGTCGCATGAGTGAGCAGGAGTGGAACGGCGCCTGGCCATCATGGACCAAACGAACCTGGATGAATTCTACCCTTTCCCGGGTATTTTCTGCAGTCCAATCTTTTCTAATGAAGGGGACACACAACGGTCGGTGCACGAGCACACCTTCCGTTCAACATTCTCTTTATTGTCAAGGGGGCGTTACAAAAACATTTGGCTTTTTTCCGCTTCTCATAATTTATTAATTGCTTTCGTGCCTGGTTTCAGGCACCTTTTCAAAGATTCAGGTGTTTTTGTTTTTCATTGTGTTATCATTGTGAACTTTCAGAGTAGTAAAAAATGGATCAAAGTTAGTGAAATTCATTTTTGTAATGTTGAAATTAATTAACAATGGTGTTTTAATGAATGTTTGCAGGAGGAGTTGAAGAAACGTCGAGTTCAAGAAGAGCAACAAGCCAAAGAAGCTGAATTCCTTCGTACGTCACTTCGAGGTTCTAGAAAATTGCAAGCTTTGGAGTCTCAGTTGGAATCCGCTCCTCCTGACCCTACGGGCTTTGTGAATGATGCCTACGACGAGGAGGAACGCGTTGCCCATCCTTCACGTCAGGACACCGCGCTTCAAAAACCCGTCGGTGAGTTGACAACTTTACTCACTTTTCTGTACATACTCTCCCTTTTACCGTGCACACTGCCACTCCGGCACAATTCATTTTCTCATCATAATTACTACGTAGCTCAAAAATTATTATAAGTTGATTAGTTGAGATGAAGGAAAATGAGAGAATAAGACTCATCAAACAAGTTAAGAGCTCAGCTCGTGCTCCGAAGCACAAACTTAACATGATACCGAAAAAGTCAGGCTGAATGATTGACTGTAAACTGTCTGAGAACAGAGAACAAGTGGACGAATTGCTCAACAGTTCATAGATTGAGAAGTTAACCGCATTTATCAAAACCACTTTTTGAGCACAAAAAGGCGGAGGATGCTGAATCTTCCTTCTTCTCACCGTCGTCGTCCACCCCAAAAAGCTACTTTTTGTTACTTTTCGTTCACTTTTGGAGGATCATTTGTGCGAGTGTGGTTTTCGTGGTCTTGGTGTTGAGTTCGCGTATTTTGTGCAGATCTAGAAAAACGAAGTCATTCTTAAAGCCAATTTGCAAAAAGTGCTGATTTTCTCATCTCCCCTTTTTTGGCTTCATTAAGTTTTATGGGTTCACCATGCCAGACTCATTTGAAACTGAAATGGCAAGGTAAAAAAACGACTGTCGCTGCATAAATTTTGAGTTGAGCTTTTTAAATGCGTTCGTACTTCCTTTTACGGTTTATTTTGGTGAAATTAGTACCTTTTTTAAAATGCAATGGGAAAACGTAGTCCTAAAGTTTGTGTACAAAGTTGTTTTTTTATTGCGCACCACACAAGTGGACAAAACAGAACTTGTGTGTGAGTGTTAGAAGACAGACAGGTTTTTTTATGTCCAATCGGTTAAACGAAGAAAAACCGGAAAAACTTCCTCTGTGTGGCTCGTGATGAGATGAAGTATCATCAGTTTGATTCGTGTAATGAATCGTAAGATGCGTTCCGTGACGGAGTATATCTGCTGGACTGCTTTCGGTGACATTGGACACTTTTGACCACGAAATTGCTGATGGATTCTAACCATCGTCTTTGCGTGCGATTGAATGTGTCCGTCTCCGTGTAGCCGATGATGTTATTCTGTTCTCGGTCGTTTTTTATAAGGCAACGGTTGTCACACAGAGAGAGTGATTTTGAAAATGAAAAAAAAACCATGCTGCATGCAAATTGAGTTTGGGAGGCAGGCAGGCGATAGACATCTTGTACTCGAGATGAGAGTATTCTTTGCTTTTGGCCGTGACGTGACACTGACATCAACTTTGTAAAAAAACACAAAGTCTTCGTGTTGTTCTTCTTGTGGTGGAAACTCGAACGTTCAGCTTTGTATACAGTATGAAACCCGCTGCTGAACCGATCTGACTTTAAAGAGAATGAATTACAATGAATACTCACGAGACTACATTTTTTTTCAAGGATGGCAAAAGCATTTTTCCCTTTGGAATACGTATAAACGTAAGACTTAAGAAAAGTAAGACTTTATGGCTTCTTACTTCTGGAAAAAAGATAATGGATTTTTTTGTGCTAGTGGCTCCTTAGGGAACACTCATCTTTGGCTGATACAAACACACCTTTTGGTCGGAGACTATAAGAACACACTCGCAATTTCCCTTTACATGTAATGTATACGTTAGCCAGTTTTGCCATTTGACCATAAAAAGAAGGTGCTCATGAAACTCATGATCATGTGTGCAGAAATTCATATTGGCGTGTGTTGATGGTTCAATTACTTAAAAAGAACACTTTGAAGAGATGTGATGGTGGAGGAATTAGTTCAGACGGAGGAGCTCATGACCATTTTCGTAGGGAAACAACAATGACGGATAATGTTCTCCTGAAAAAATTTATAATCTGACTCTCTCTGTCGTTGAATGTGAATGTGAATGACTTCACATTTTTTGACCCACGCAGTGTAGTAGGTAAAGTACGTATGAAGAATATAAAGGGTTTTTGAAGTCCGGAATATTGCTTATGGACGACTGCTGAGAGTTTTATCGTTGTTTTTTTCGTGTTGTTACCTTACCTTTGCCTCAGCACCGGATTGCGAATACGAGTTTTTCTGAGCGAGAGAAATGAGCATGATTTTGAAATGGCTTAAACTCTACGGGATTTTTTGGAGTTTGGGTTCTCTCTCATCTTGTCGTGTCTCGACTCCAAAAGTCATGTACTTGTGAAATTGGTCGCAGTTTCGTCTCAGCTGGCCAAGACGAAGGTACCAAAAAACCTCGCCACTTGAAGAAGCACGTCTCTAAAAAAAGTTTCATGGTCCACACACTCCAAGTTGACCGCACAAACCACACCATTGATTTATTGGGAGACTTGTCTCCGTTTTCTGTTTCTTTCGGGTTCAAAGTAGATCGAGTATTCGAGTTCCAAAATCTTGGTACAGTACAGGTATACAGTATTTCTCGCAAGAAGTGCCTACATCTTACATCCTTTGTAAAATCTTGTGTGTGGAAGAAGCGTATTATGGAAAAAATCGTAGTCGAAGCTGAGCTAGAGGTAAAAAAAATATACATTTCAAAATTTAATTTTCTTGGATTAGGTAAATATTTCCTAAGTTGTTTGTCTGGAGAAATCTGAATCGTGTCTGGTGATGATTACAAAAAGCATTCTATAAAACCCACAGGATTCCGTAATTGCCCAGTGTTGCATTGTTGCATTGTTATTCACAGATTTTCAGGATAGACAAATCTTGGCGGATATCGCAAAATGCTTCGCATGGGAATTCAACCTTTGCGAGCACACGTTTTTGTGCATGTGTCTCACCAGACCAATTCATCTTCCCTTTCAATTAAGGTCTTGTTGTTGTTGCTTCGTTTCACCATATACGTTTTGACTTCCTTCCAGACTCTGGTGTTTTTGTGCTAATAATGTGCTAATTTTTGTGAAAAAAGCTTTAGGTTAAGTATATTTCAAATTTTTTGGAATTCATATTCGTGAAGGGCTCTTGATCGCAGGCGAAAAGGTTAAGTTGTGAGAACACGAAAGTAGACGGGTTGGAGGTTTTTATGATGTCGTATTTGTCTCCATCATGAAGTTGCCAGCAAAAGACGACTTCACTGGGGATTAGGTTACGCAATTTTTATCTTGTAAAGCTGTTTGGTTAAAGTTCTGTTGCCACGTGGGGAGCAGGAAAGCCGATTTTCTCCTCGTTTTTATGGTTGCGTCGTCGTCTTCGTCGTCTTGCGCTTTTTGTCCCAGTTGTTCCCCGGAAAAGTTGCTTTCCCTGTTTCCCGTATACCAAAAAACCAAAACTTTCTTTCATGTGTAAGCTTTCTACACACAAAATTCTCAAGTTTGTCACACTTTATTCTATTTTTAGAATGTAAACATCTTCCGCTCTTACACATCCAATTCGGAAATACATTTTTAGAATCAAAGCCAACAGTCAACTGACAATGATTTTTTGTACGTTTTCTAACTAAAAATAAAAAATGGTAGTTTGCTGAACAATAATTGCCATTGAAAAAGATTTGCGGAGGCGAACTTTTCTCTTGAGAAATAAAAGTGATGGCGATAAAGTCGTTTCTTCGATTTTTTCCAGACAGCAATTCGTGACCGTCACTACATTTCTTCTCAATGGTCACTTTTTACGATGGCCTTTAGTATCAACACAAAAAAGAAAGTATTTTCACGTAGCAGTGCGTGCAAGTGTAATTTCTTGCGAGAGCCAATGTTACAGAAATCACCAAAGTCATCACAGATCACAGCCTCCTCCGCCAAAAGTTGTTCCCATAAATATACTCTGGCAATGTTTTCTTCTCATATATTTTCCAATAGGAACGTGCAATCGCAGGGAACCCAACACCGGGTTTTGTTTCAGGATTCCTGGTTTTTGTAATATTGCTCATCTTCTCAGAAGCTGGACTGTTTTTCTTTCTGATTCCATAATTTTTTGCGTTGTTTGTCTGTGCAAAAAATGAGCTGATGTCTCTTTCTTCCTTTGCGGAAAGGAAAACATGAAATGATGGAACGAAACCACGTCGTGGAAAGCGAGAGAGAACTTTTTGTTTTTCATGCGCCATTGACCCCTTCGTAAATCATAATGATAACGTTTTGGAGCCAAAAAGTAGCCTTTTTAATCTAAATGTTAATACTGGTTGTGGTCACAGACGGCATTTCCATTTGTGTTTATTTTCTTGTTTTTGCTGCGGAAGAGGAAATGAAGTGCAGCATTATTCAAAGAATTATTGGATTGAGCCGAAAGGCCGCAGTCTCTCCGAAAAGGTTAATTAGTTCTTGATGACTGTGATTACACGTTTCAAAGTCAAAAGACAATGGACTTGCTTTTTTTCATAGTCCGTAGTTTGTTTTTCAGGTTATAATCAGTCTGGCACACAATTATACGTGTAAAGTTAAGTTCTCATCACATGCAGTACAAAGCTTTGAGACGAGGATGACGATGATGACATGACATTGTTTGCCGCATTTGTGTGAACTGGTATGTCACAAAACGAAGGTCTCCGTCGTCGTCGTTTTCTTGTCGTTGCTGACTTTTCGTATGGTCCATGTTCGTCTGTTAGTGCTTGTTTGGCTGGAGGCTCTTCGTGGCCTTGCTTGTCCAGAGAAAAAAAAACACTTGGACAATTTCTCATTGTAGTATGAACCTTTGCGTAAAACGGAAAAGCAATGGGACACATGAGAAGTTGAAAAAGTGTACGAGCTGTGGAGCAAGCGACAGAGCGCATTACTGCGATAAAAGAGTCTTCTTTCTTGAGTCTTGGTCTTGTGTTGTTTAGAAGAGAAGAGCAAAATGCTTGAATGCCTTAAGGCATTTCATAGCATGGGATTCAGATTCTGTCTTGTCCCATGCCCATTGTGTTCCTTTTAGCTTTACAGCATTGTTGTAACAAACATTTTCCCTGGAGCCATGATCATCCAAAAAGTCTCATCTGCATCTCTTCTCTCACAAGACACACTTTATTTTCTCCCTTTCTACTCCCGCAGCAGACTCGTACACATTACCAAAAATGTTTCTTGCTCCTGCATCTCGGAACGAAGATGAAAATGGAGTTTATTCAGTTCACTTGAGACTGTTGAGCGCACAGAAAATGAAAAGTATAAGGTATCGGAAAAGAATTGCGGTTTACTTTCCAGCAATTAATTTGTGGCAGGTGTTTCTGCGGTTTTGGGTCGCTCTTATAGAGTTATTTGAGTAAACAAGCTATTTATCTTGGGAAGTTGTGCTCAAACCCTTGTTTCTCAATAAATCTACGTTTAAAACGTTAGAAAAGAACGCAATGACTTAGGGCTCTAACCGTTTCTCCAGACTTGACTGGACTCAGTTTTTGGCACAACCCCAAATGCACCCAGGAACTCAACTGACTCTCTCAGTCATGAAGTGCAAAGGAAAAACACAAAAGACGATCTCAAGATTCGATTCAATCTTATCTCGTTTCTTCAGACATGTTTTTTGCTCCAAAATCCAGAAGATTGTTCCGTCTTTTTTTGCAACATTTTGTTCATTCCAACTTGACTCGCGGATTTTGAGCCTTTTCAGTTGCACTTTCATTCTGAGATTGTGAAATGCCATCATTTATTCACATTTTGATTAAACCTACTTTTGTGTCGTTTCTTTGCTTTGCTAAATCAAATTGCGTATTTTTCTGGTTCAGAATTCTCCAGGGTCTCTTTTTTTACCTATCTGGAAAATGTGCTATTTGAAATTGAGGATAGAACACAAAAGTTGAATAATGAAAATGAATGAAGGAGCGAAAATGCATTTAATTATCAAATCCAATTCCCGGAGTTGTTGATGAAGTTGTGCAAAGGAGGCAAATGAAGTCATGAGTAGTCCTGCTGTGCAATGCGTTGGTCCGTCGCTTCCCACCTCTTCTTTTGCTTTCCTAGACAATTTTTAATTAGCATTTCCCATCCTCTTCACTCTGAGAATTCTAACTGATTGCCTATTCAGATTGACAAAGAAGATTTTATCGATATTGAAAGTTAATATCCAGAAATTAAACTTCCCAGGCAAAAGTTTGTTATTAATCAAATTCAATTCTCTTTGGTCATCACAATTTTGGATATGAATTTTTCGGGAAAATATCAAAGGATCACATTTTCCGGGCATACTTTTGAGTGTGCTCACGAATTTTGCTTTGTTCCTTGAATCGAATCAAAGATCAAAGTTGGTTTGCAAGGGCTCGAATATAAAACTATTTACTGCTGCTGTTGATTCAAAATTCAAAAAGTGACATTCATTCCAAACGACTGTGCAAATTTCTCTTTGGTATACCAAAGTCTCGTTTCGACTTTGTCTTGTCCGGAGGGCTTTAATATTTTTTTTATGTTGATCCGCAATCCGCAACGTATGAGTGGGCTGTAACATTAGCAAGCACTCTGAAGCACTTTTGAGTCGTGTGGCCCGATCCGACCAAAGCAAATTTCTTCGAAAGGGCGATGTCCGCTAAAGGACTTGTTGGCTGGCATGCATGCAAAAACTCATTCGCCATAAAAGTATGCGTGTGCTTGTGGTCAAGGTGGCATACCGGACACATCGCCATTCTGCAACAACATGCAAATTAGATTTTGGTAAAAGAATTTCGCATTCAACTGTAATACACAACAAAAATTGTAATTTTTTTAACCATTGCTGCTGACGCCTGACGCTGCCTGTTGTTGCTGCTGTGGTTTTTTCGTTAATGTGACCTGCTATACTTATACATTACAAACTGACCTTTTTTGCTGAATTATATTCAAAATGAAGTAATTTCACGACGCCGCGCCGTGTTGTAGTCGTTTGCATTATTGTTGCATTGTGGTCGTCGTGCAAAATGGAGAATATTGTTATAGTGCTTTACCGAATTTTATAGATCGTTAAAGCGTTTTGCTTACAAAATAATGTTTGTAAAAACCGGTCCATTTATTTTGAAGTGTCAAATGGGCGTGGACAATGCATGAGGTTCAAATTATACTATGGTTTAAGTGTTCACTATTGACACAAACGAGCTTGAAGAAGCAGTCTTTCAGACTAGTGACGTCACACTCATTAATTACATCTTTGCCTTTGTTGGATAAAGTTGTGACTTTGAGTTATCATTATCATGGTTGTAGCTGACTACAATGATTGGACAAACAGTTACGCGTGATTTTTATTGTCAACTGTCAAACTGACAATTTACAATTCCTTTCAATGCTGTATAAGGATAACATTTTAACAATGAAGTCTATGTCATGTCTCATTATATGTAGAGGTGGACTGACTGAGAAAAAACATGAGATTTTCCATTGTGACTTCTCTATTCTCAAAAATTGACACATTTGTAAATAATGAGTCAAAATTGTGTGAAAAATTGAGCTAATTTGCAGTAATGTAAGTTCTCCGGTGTGACATAATGAGATGGCATGACCGTTTTTTAGTAGTGGAATAAAAATGATTTGGATTTACACGGGGACACTGTCCTGAACAAGGAAGTTGTAAAATGTAAACGAAGACTTTAGATGGGATTGATGTTTAGAAGGCGAGTCAATTTGACCAAGGCGGTGTGTCCAAATCGACATGTTCAATATTAGTGTGGTGTTGGCTCATGTGCTAAATAGGCGTTGTCATCCGTCCCATGTCCCAACAGCCTAGCACCAACAGTTCCTAAAAAGCACCGTTATTGCGTGTTACTGTTGCAATTGCAACTTATTAAAGCACCTTTGGCTCTTGAAAAGATTCTTCATGGGATTCTGCATCACATTGAGACCCATTGCTTCGGAAGACATCGTCTTTCTTTTCTTGGAAGTTGGAAGCACAGTTAGGAAAATGCTGAATCGTTGTATTAGTAGTGCAATCTGCAAATGCAGAAACGTCTTCGTTTCGTCTCACGCAGTCAGATCAGTTGTTCTTTGACGTGTGGGACGTCTTGTGTGTTCCGTTGCAATTGGCACTACCGTGTCACAAACATTCTTCTTGTTTTATAGTATTAGTACCGTACCATGTGCCTTTGAGTTTGAGCTGAGAGTATGGTCATTAACTCATTATTTGAACATGATATTAAACGCAATAATGTAATTAATTGATTTGATGTGGATTTTTTTTAATAAAATAGGTTTGACGGATTTGGTGGCAAGTTTGCAACGAGTTCAACAAGCTTTGCGAAAAAATGGACTTCATTTGGATGAAACAGTTGCAGCTGTAGGAACCCTAATGCAACAACCAGAGTTTCAACAAGTTCTCACCGTTCACAACAAAGTACAAGATGTGTGGTGCTTCAACCCCCCTCCAACCCCAGTCTCTGCTCATGCTCATGAGATGGTTCAAGAGGTACAAACTACTGCAAGCTTTTCAGTTTTGAGAGCCTCATTTACATTTGAATTAGTCCCCTTTGACCTCTCCTTTCATTTTGCCGTGACCTGATTTTAGTATTAGAATTGTTACGTTTGTAATCTGCTTTCGTATCATCTGGAGACAGATTTGGAAGACAAACGAAATGAAAGTTGAAATGTGGATGTTGTTATTTTGCAGTGTTTGGGAAGCCTTTTCAATTGCTCAGTGCCGGAGTCAGCCGAGCTTGTGGAAATCTTGAGCAGGGTAGACCTGGAAGGAGTCTTTTATGCTCATGACAAGATTGCAGAACGGGAACGGCTATTGTTGACGACTGAGTCGCCGCTCAACTTGGGCGAGTCAGTGGATGAAGTTGTTCCACCAAAGGCACCCGCTCCCGTTGTCCTTCCTCCTCGGCCTGCTTACGTCCCGGAACCTCAACCTGATGACCACATCAAAGTTGTTCGCATTGAAAAGACTCAAGATCCACTGGTGAGTATTCGTGAACTCATTAAACGTACACTCATTCAAATTTCAATTATGGACCTCAGCAATTGATTGTGTGTTTTGTAAATAGGGAGCTACTGTAAGAAACGAAGGAGATGCGGTGGTCATAGGGCGTATTGTGAAAGGCGGAGCGGCTGAGAGAAGTGGGCTTTTGCATGAAGGCGATGAGATCTTAGAAGTGAACGGGATTGAAATGCGAGGGAAATCAGTAAACGAAGTTTGTGATATCTTGAGTCGGATGACGGGAACCCTCACATTCCTCATTGTACCTACATTGGCTCAACCCCCGCCACTTACTCAAAAGAGAGAAATTTTGGTCAGTGCTTACATTTTAAATGTGTGAATGGCTTAAGGTTTTGAAGTTCACTATTAATTTCTATTTTTCCTTGGTTGTGTTTACACAGATTCACGTTCGGGCTCATTTCGATTACGATCCTGAGGATGACATTTACCTCCCATGCAGAGAGTTGGGTGTTGCATTTAGCAAAGGAGATGTACTTCATGTCATTTCTCAAGATGACCCGAATTGGTGGCAGGTCAGTTCCTTGCGCATCTATATCATAATCGATTTCAAATTATACTAACTGTTGACAAACTTTACACGTGCTCATTTGTTTGTGCAGGCCCATCGTGAGGGTGAAGAAGATCAAGCTTTGGCCGGCCTCATTCCTTCCAAATCCTTCCAAGAACAGTGAGTTGACTAATGACCACTAATGACTAGCTAGTTTATCATTAATGTACTTCTGTTGTCAACTGAAAATAAATTTCATTAATTGCAACGACGTTGTTACGTATCAATAGGAGAGAAGCAGTGAAGCAAACGCTTTTGGGTGAAACAGAAACTAGGGAAAAGTCTAAAAAAGGAACACTACTTTGTGCCAAAACACATAAAAAGAAGAAGAAGAAAATTCCCTACAGCACTGCGTTTAATGACGGTAATTACAAGTGTGGTCACTGATCATTTATAGTTTACTGAAGTGTTTTATCCTCTTTTTTAAAAAATTCATATCATTTGAACAGATTTCGACGCAGAGGAAATTCCAACTTTCGAAGAAGTAGCTCTCTATTATCCACGTGCCAGCTTCAAACGGCCTGTAGTATTAATTGGACCTCCAAACATTGGGCGGCATGAGCTTCGGCAGAGACTAATGCATGATTCTGAGCGGTTTGCTGCCGCCGTGCCTCGTAAGTCACATGTCTTTGTTGCAACTACGAAGATCTTTGTAAAAATTAACATAATTTAAAATTTACGATTGAATGATATTGTTTATATAGACACGAGTCGAACGAGGAAAGAAGGAGAGATGGACGGACAAGACTACCATTTCATTAGTCGGTCTCAATTTGAAACGGACATCCTCGCCCGGAAGTTCGTAGAACATGGAGAGTTTGAAAAGGCTTACTATGGGACCAGCTTGGATGCAATCAGAAGTGTGGTGAACGTGGCCAAAATATGTGTACTCAATCTGCATCCTCAGTCGCTCAAGATTCTGAGGACATCTGACCTGAAGCCGTACATTGTGTTCGTGGCTCCTCCGCCACTGGAAAGGCTCAAACAAATGCGTGTTTCACGAGGAGAAGCTTACAAGGTGCACTATTATTTATAATAAATAATAATCAACTATTAATTAATGAGCGTGCCAATTTACGCGAACTTGTCTAGATCCTGGGGTATACAATACTGTAATTTCCTTTTTGCAGGAGGACGAATTGATAGATATAATTGAAAAGGCACGTGAAATGGAAGAAAAGTACGGACACTACTTCGACCTGGTGATTGTGAATAATGACATTGAAAGGACTTATCACGAGTTAATACAACGGATCAATTACATTGAGAGAGAACCGCAATGGGTCCCAGCCTTTTGGCTCAAACAGTGAAATCATCAATCATCTAATTAATTATTTCTAGTTAAAGTTCTTCCCGTTTTGTTTTTTACAATTCCGTCGTTTGTCACAATTTTCAATCCCATCAGAAGTGATCATGTTTCGTTAGCGATGTCACAGCATCATCAAATCAAAGCAATCATCAATCAACGGTGTTGGTGTGTGCACACTGCTCACACATCTCATCTCATCTTTCTCAAGCGAAGTGATGGTTTTTTTTAAATGTTTTTAGCTGCGTCTCCTTATCTGTGATCAAGATAATCAAATTAAAATTTACAATTTAAACAAGTTTCGAAAACCCGTACGACAGAAAGTGTGAGGCAGAAATTCGTATTAAACACCTATATACTTCAGGTTTTTGTTAAATGGTGAACGTGCGCGTTGAAATTTTTATTCAAGTGCGTCCTTCCAGTGTCTCGTCACATCTTCTTACTGCACGATTATCATTTATCAATCAATTGATCACACATAAAGATGGATGAAGAAAATCTTTAAAGGACGTTATACAGTTATAATTTTAATGTGTAATACGGTGTAATTTATTCGAAAAGTTTTTTGCCAAATGATAAGCCAAGCCAAATCTAGATGTTAAAAACGCGTTATTAGCTTATGTACTATTTACAACATTTAATATCCGAGTTGCTGTTTTTAAAAAACATTAACATTTTTGTAGAAGCTGTATGTTTTGAAAGTGTCGAAATATGGACAAGTATTGTCAATCTAACTACGTTGACGTTTAGTGGTCACTGAATATGCGCGAAAAAAGTCAGTATCAAAGAATCGAGAATCAAAGCTTTGTGTGTAGTTTAACCATATTATTATGAAAAACGTGGTGAAAACAGAATTTTAGAATTTTTCTAAACGGAGAATTTATAATCTCCTATATAGTATCCACAATTTAAAAATTGTTGTTGAGCTCTTTTAATTTCCTGTTAATTATTTGCGAAACGGAATATCGAAAAGGTTCAGAACATTATTGCTTCAAATGTGTCGCGTCGTACTTGGAATTAATTCGTCCACACACCAGATACAAAATTTAATTAACCAATCTACTTTAATTTCTTCGTTCTTACATCTTACCTAATTATCTTTGAACACAACCAGAACACAACTAAACTGTAATATCATTACAGTGATTTTCTATTTGTTATGGTATACAATTTTCAAGCAGTAGGTGCTAAAGTCGTACAATGTTTCTTGCTTCTTTGTGGTTTATGATTAATGAATGAAAAAATTGGATGTTTGTGCATGCATTTTTTTAAGTTTTCAAATAATTGTAAGCCATTTTTTACGTTATCATTATCAGTTAACATGTTTATCAACGAGAAAGAAAAGTTGAAGAAGAGACTGTTTTTTTAATTTGCCAAATTGTAAAAAATGTGTTGGTTTGTACAGGAAACAACAGAGAGTCAGACTGTTGGAAAACGCTGTTGTCAAAAAAACTGATTATTATTATGATTTAATTAGTAAATGTCACATCAAATTGTCGTTTTTGTTTATTGTTATTATAAGTGCAGACCTTTTATTATGCGTTAACTATACCCCTTTTACATATACGACGATGATAATCTAGTTTGTGTTTTGATTGTAAGTTTAAAGTGAATCACTCTCTATAAGTAAATCTTAATTAGATGTTAGCAATGTTAGCATTTAGTCGAAATGGTATTTACATCTACCTACGCATACTACAATTACAATTCTACAATAATTTTAAGTTTAGGAATATTAATGTAAATATAATGTCGTGAATGACGTCATCATACGAATGACGGTGGAATGTATTAAAGTTAATATATAGTTTTAATTTAGATAAAATTTCAAAGAAATATTAGTATTATGGAGAAAGTAATACTGCGTTGTTTTTATTTCAAGCGATGATACGAAAAATGATTGATGATGGTGATTTTGCGTTTTGAAAAAAAAATGTTACTGAAAATTCGTCAAAAAAGCGTGATGAACAATCATGAGCTTCCCAGTCGTTTTCCACCCCTCAAATTATAATGAAAAAATGAAAGATGCGATGATGAAAAATGTTAAAGTATGAGTTAGTTGTAGTGTAAAAGTCTACAGGTTAGCGTAAAATTGAGCGTCATTAATTATTAATTAAATTGAGAAAAACAACCTGCACAAGAACAACAACAAAAAACGCTACTATTACAGAAAAATTTAACTAATATTACAATATTATGAAGCCATAATAAAACCAAATACGTTACTAAATTGACTGTGTTGTTTGTTTTGTATTGATTTCATTCTATTTATTTTTTAAGGCTTTTATGTCATGAATTATTACCATTGCATCATTTAACAAAAATGTCAATTCAAAAAATGTTTAACAATTCGTATTATATAAACGTTTTCATGCAAAACCAAGCACGGTAGCGCTATACGTAAAAGTTTGTACAAATATTCGTTTCAAAGTACAACATTGCGACACGGATTTTTTCTAATGACGCTTTTAAAAATTTCATTTAGAAAATAAATTCAAGTACTAAAAAAGAAAGTTAACAAAAAAAGCTTTTTTGGGTTTTCAAGTTTAAAATTTCAATCTCCAACTAATGATTTCCATAAGGATTCAGTAAAATTCTCTGTACACACAAATCGAGTCTAATGTGTACTGTTATTAATTATTATATAACTATACAGCGACTATCTTAGAACTAAAACAACTAATCAACTCTAAAATTACTAACTAAGGAATTCTTCAAACAGCGTTTGAAATAAACAGTGTGAAACACTACATGACTAAAATATCATTAAGACGTTCAGAAAATGTTAACACGTCCGTTGAGATCCAAAACTGCAATAAATCCGTCTTTAAGAACAGAGACGTCCATGGGAGTGTCCAATTTCTTGTTCCCTGCATGCCCGATGGCCCTAATCACCTGACCTTCAGGTGAAAAAACGACCAGGCAATTGGAACGAGTTGAAGTCACGATGACATTCCCCGCCGGGTCCACGTCAACTCCGGATGGCCGATATAAAATACTGGAATCGGCCCAGACTTCCACGTTCTTCATTGTAACCGTGTCAATTCGGAGGAGTCGCATCCCGTTGAAATCCGTCACAAAGATGTGTTCACCTGTACAAAAACAACAAAAACAGTCAGATTAGTCAACTAAGTTTGAGAAATAAGTAGGTCTTCCAGAATTAATTAAAAATGGATGAACTAAAAATAACAAGCTTACCAGTTGCAGAAAAGGCTACGCCTCTGGGATAATCAAAAGTTTGTCTGTCATATGTGGTAAAGCACCGCAGTAACGTCCCATTGCTTCTGAAAAGCTGCAAGCGCCGGTTCCGGGAGTCGGACACGACGATGAGGCTTCCGTCTGGGGAAACTGCAACGTCCCATGGGTAGCGAAACTGTCTTGGTCCTCCGATTCGACCGATTGGAGTTCCAGACGGGCTGAAAATCTCTACGCGATGGTTGTCTTTGTCGGCAACAAAAATTCGTTGATTCTTGTTGTCAAAGGCCAATCCGGTGGGTCGGAATAGTTTACCAGCCTCCTTTCCCATACCTCCAAAGCGAGAAACGAGATCTCCATTAGGTGTGTACACCAAAACTTCATGTTGCTCTCTGTCGGTCACGTAAATCTAGAAATTTAAATTGAATAAAGAACAAACATTCAGAAATCAAATTCATATGGTACAAACTTGCATAAACAGTCACAAAAAGTCAAACAAAAACTCATAAATTTGCATACCTGCTCAGTGAGCTTGTTAACTGTGATACCCCAAGGCTTTCTTTTGGTCATTGTGTCTGCGGTCTGCTCGTTCAAAATCTCCATGTCAAAGGACACAAGTGGCCAAGTAGGAAGCTTCATGTAGTCTCTGGAGACAAAGTACACCGACGGTGACTTGGACACGAATTTGGACTCGACGTTTACCCACATAGTAGTCGAACCAACTTCAAGTGTCTTCAGTGTACCGACGACGACACTGTTGTCGCTAGATGAACGAAGGAGCTTCGGAGAAACGGTGGTAGTGATCGATCCAGTGGTTACGGTGACCGTGATGTCAGTAAAAGGGATGGAATCTGCATTGTTGATGCGGAACACGATTGGGGACCCTTGCACGACTTGTGCTACTTCTAGCTCGAGCTCCATGGGTTTCGGAAGTTCGGTAGAGACACCTTTATCATCTTCACCTGGAGTCCAAACAACTTCCAAGTCCTTGAGACGCTGCTCAAATTCGGAAAAGTCAAAAAGCTCATTTTCTGGTGTGGTATTCGTGCTGTTGTAGCCCGAATCCGTTTCGCAAAACTCCAATAACTTTGGAGATGAGCGACCGGAACCCTTTGGACTTCCTGTCTCCTTCTTTCCCTCGTCTTGCACGTCCATGACGAAAAAAGGTCTTGTTAAAATATTTAAAAAAAACTAGTTAAATGTAAATTCTTGCTGAAACAACAATCGTCAATAGAAAGATGAATCTACAAATCAACTCAACGGACTGTGTAGAGAAAATGAGTGAAAAATGACAAGTCGAGGCCCTTTTATACTCCGGCGACATCGTCGAAGCAAAGCCAACAGGTACATCCAATTCCAATGAAAACGATCCAAAGTCATGATTTTTACCTATTTAGCCTATTTTTAGTCATTTTTCCTAGACAGTTTGTCGCCTTTTCCTTCATTTGCATAGTCACAAAGGATCAACGCGGAGAACGCGACGGACCATTTTCCGACGAGTTTATAGTTTATACTCAACTTTCCTAAGAAATGTCCACATTGTCGTCGCTTTGTCTCCTGCTTCTGGTCTTTCTTTGTCTCATTGTTCATAATATCATAATCTCTTCACGTGAATGTCAAATGGAGTGAACGAGCTTATGCAACTCGTGCTCCAGAGTTCATTAACCAAAACAACGCTAATCGGCTTATCGCAACCGATGCTATTTCATTTTTCATGCATCTCAAAATTTTGAATGCTTTTAACGAGAAAAATGCCTGGCGTAATGTTTGGATTTTTGAACCAGACAACAAGGGATTAAAAAAGTAGCCGAGTCGAATGCCCCTTTGGCCTTTCCTATCGATATCAACCGATTACCGTCCCTTTGATTTGATTTATTTTACACTCTAAAAAAAACTTGGCTGTTTGAATCGAATGCATTTTTCTTACAGAAATTATTCAATGGCTTTGCTTTCCTAATCTGAATGCATGCAATTGGATTTTGACACAAACAGGTGCACATTTTGAACATTACAAATGACAACAGTAAAAATCACATGCTTAACAATGAAAAACAGCCGACACGTCATTTATTTTTTCAAAATTTGCTCTTTTCAGTATTTGAATTCTTGAGATGACGTTTGAATTAATGACTTCTTTATGCACCTTGTGGGATTTCGTCAGGTGCGTTTGCTTTGTTGAGTTAAACTCAATACCTCCGGTTGCGTGTTTGTTTCGGTAATGAAAACCGGAAGTTGTTGGCGTTTGATTAATCGTTGCTAATGATGTTACCATTATTGTGGCGTGTTGAAATATTGGTCGATTCTTGGACGATTTTGGTGGAAATCTTCTCCGAAAAAAAGGTGATGTTTCCTTCCCTTTGAAGACATTCTGAGTTTCTGAGGATGACGTATCATTAAACGTGACAGTAAAGTGGTCACCGTCTCTTCAGATGCATCTGCATGGTTCGTCATGTCATGAGTCATGATGGCATTTAAACTTGACCTGACCAATATGTGTGAATATCAATGGTCAATGACCATGATCATGCTGATGCTGCTGATTGTGCTGATGAATGTTGAAGCATGTTCGTTGAATGAAAAAACGGTTGACGATGCTAATGCTGTACTAATTGCAAACTCCATTTCAGCGGTAATATTAGGCTACCAAAAACCTACGGCTAAAACAATATTATATTTTTATGAAATAGTCATGATTTTCAGAGTCGTCCAAAACCCCCAAAACCGAAAAGTCATTGTCCCTTGTTCTTATCGGATCAAAAAGGTTCCAGAATGGAGCAGAGCAACCACCTGCACATTTGACATTGTGTGATGAAGTTGTCACCTCTCAGTGACGCATTTTGGTGGAAAGTCAAGTAGTTTGGATACAACATTTTGTAATCTGCGGTCCTTGTGGTTTTTAGTATGCACATGTTTGACTTTTCTGTGGTAGATGATGGTGACTTTTTTGGAGTCACTCAACTCAGCCAACCCAACCCCAAGGGACATATTTTTGAGGGTTGTTGTTGTTTTTTGACTCATTTGTTGTGCTGTAATTGTCAAGCTGTAGTGTAAAAGACTGATGATTTGACCCTTGTGGAGACAAAAATACTCTCGTTCCGCTTTTTTGACTTTTTTATCCCAAAAAGTGTCTCTTGAGTCCAACTGTCCAGTTTGCAGGTGATTAAATCTCTCTTGTGTGATAAAAACAACCCTCATCACGCAATCATCCTCATGCTCCGTCATACATTTTTTGTCAGCTCTCACTTACTTTTTCCGGATGATTACACTTTTCATGTTGGCATGTGTGTTCCCTATATTTTTTTAGTCATTTTACCCTCATTTTGATAAAGCAGGAGTCACGAGACCGTCAGCTTACGAACCACAGGGAAAGTACTAAAAAGCTGCATAGTCAAAAAAAATTGAATTTGATGTTTTAAAAACAAAATCTCTTTGAAAAAATGTATATTCCCTAGATAATGCAATAAAAGAAGATGACGACAATATTTAAAAGTCTGTCTGACAAAAAACAAAATGTACTTTTCCAGAAAATGATACCAGGAAAATTGAATTATGCATCCCAAAATGCAATGAACCAGGAATAAAAAATGATTGGTGATTACAAGGGTACATCCTTCTTGGCATCCGAATTCGCCCCTGTGATTCCCGGGAGTATGTTATTTACAACACGGGAATTTTTCGGTGTAGTGCTAGTCATTTGGAATAAAGGAAAACGTATGCAAAGGAAATGGGACTCTGTCAAGTTTGCGAGGAAAAATTGTGGTTGGGTTATGATGTCCTTTTATGTAAAATACCCGTTCGGGTAAAAAGAAAGGCGGGGAACGACGCATATCCGTCATCCTCATCTGAATTTTCAGTCTTTTCCAGTGATTCGTATCGACAAAAGTTTGCACTATGTAGCGCTGTGCACCAATGTGCTGCTTTTGTGTGCTTCCGGTTGAAATGTGAACAGTTGCTTGTTGCACTGATTTGATATTGATGATGTATTATGATGATGACAATGAACAAGAGTTTTGTCATTGTCAATTCACAACAATGGGAGATGAGCATTTTTGGTCGTGTGACGTCATATGGTACGTATAGACGTAATGATGAATACGGAACACCGAAGCCTCCAAAGCAGAAGGGTTTATTTTTGATTAATCGTGAGATTCTTTTGTTTGAAAGTGTGACTGCATTTGACGATGGAGGACAATTAGGTTTTGTTTTTTGGTGACAGCACGAGAAAATTGTCTCACAAGACCTGTGTTGTGTGTACACAAACCCTTAAAAACGTAATTGATCTGTTTTTACCCTTAAGAATTTGTCAGTGTCAATCTCATGCAAATTTTGTAATTGTATAGACCAAAAAGGAGAGAAAAGCCTGGGTCTTTTTCATTCTCACTCGGACTCAGTCTGTAGGATAGGGAATGTCAGTCACACTTGAGACTTTGTAATTAGTGAGGAAAGGAGAAGACGAAGAACGCCCCACTTTGAAAAATCAGCGTTTGATATCAGGCAAAAGTTTTTTACGGGCTGGATGAAACTTTAACTGACTTAAACTGAAAATCTGTTAATTATAGAGAGTGAGATTATGCTTTATTTATGCCCAGGATTGAAAAGATTAAAGGATTACTGATGATTCCTTCCCTTTCTCTCATGTCCCATGTGGCCGACTGGACCGAAATTGACGACTCTCCTGCAGGAAAGGGAGAATTTTCGGAAGTGACCACCGCACTTCGTACTCACTCCACTTTGAATATAAATGGTCTGTTGGTTTGACACTCGGACACAATTTGTCAGTCAGGGGTTTGGGAAGAGATAAGATGAGCATTCAAGAGAATTGTTCAAGATAATGCTCCGTCGTCCATTCACTCCGAATTTCGGTGACTCTGCGCCTTTCAACTGGAGAAAGCGAAAAAACCCTTTGATCCCTAAGGACACCGTGTTCCAATCTATCGAAAGAGGCTGTTGGTCATCATGTAATGGACTATCATTTGTCTCCGATGTCTCTTTCGTCCAGTCATTCGTGGAAAACCCTCTTAGATAATAACATTAAATAATCTAAAGAACGTTGTAGCTCAGACTCAACCCCACTTACATTTAATTTTTTTTTTAATTTATAGACATTCAAAATAATATTAGTAGGTCGGTTTTTAGTCGGCGTGATATTTGATATATAAGAGGAAAGAAAGTAGAATGAAAGAAATGAAAGTGGGTAGTCAAATCTCAAATGATGCCAAATTAATGCTGATTAATATTTTTGCACACAGAATTGAGTTTCAGTAGCGTGGCTTATTTAAACCGTAAATTCTGGTCGCAAACGCAAACGGAAATCTTCTTGATTTATTCAGTTAGTCCGAATGACGGGGGATAAACCAAATGTCGGAGCTGGATGATAATGTTGAGATTTGCCTTGTATCCGGTAAATAGTAAGTTTACGAGTTCATGACAAAGGACAATAAAACAACAGCAACAGCACCGAAAACCGAAATTCCTTCTTTTATGTCTTCACATTTCGGGTGAAATGAGACACGTGCGGGTGACACAAGAACAAGCAATTCTCAACAATTTCAGAGTAGCTTCCAAAACGTCCACAACTACGACCATCCTGAAGAAGAACCTTAAAATATTTTCGTAAAATAAAAATCGCTCCTCAATTTATTATTGAACGGCAACTAAAATACAAAATGGAAAAGTGAATTAATAAAACCGTACGCAAAAAAGAATGGAAATGAGTCTAATAAAATGGTAGTTACCCGGTTCGGTTCCGAAGATGATTGAATCAAAACCAGAAGAAAGAAATTGATGCAACTGCAACTCTCAACTCAATAACTCAACTTTTTTTTTGTCGGGCCAATAAAAATTGAACCCACATAACACAAGCCCTTTTTTACCCTTTTTGTAATCAAACTTGTTCATTTCAAACCGAGAAGGTTCTTCGTTTTTTCCAAAGAGTTGCATCTTGAATTTGAACACTGGCAGTGGCAGTACATGTTAATATTACGTGGTATCATAAAAATTGAAATCTGTTGGGTTGTTTTGGATTATTACATGATTTCAATCCGAAATGTCAAAATGCTACCCGCTATGAATACGTGGAACCCTAAATCTAATACGGTTTTACTATTTTCATCTTCAAAATCAAAGGCATATAATAATAGAACACAATATTGCTTTTTTGTGTACAACTTTCCGTGACCCGTATTTACGTAAATCACAAGGGACACTTGCGGTTTCACTTTGTCACGCATTTTTTTAAGTCGCGTATATATATAAAGCTTAACAAATTTTTTTTCGAATTTTTTTTCTTCATGTTTTGTTGTCTACGGCTCAATTTCAAGCGCATATGGTTCCCCTAAAAAAGTCAAGTGGAGATTTGAGGAAAAAAGAAAAAAAATGCGAGCCATATTCCATGTAGTGCATAAGTGCATTGTACAATAGCCCCAAAAATTCGGATAAAATCCCTCCTGGTCTGTTGGGTGCACTTGGATTAATGTGATTGTGATTGGGACGTGATGAGAGTCAAGTGACGGGCAGTGCAAGTGTTACTCTTTTGCTCCATTGCGTTTTTTACGAATTAAACCTGCGCCCTTGTCCAAGGCAAAGGGATCCTCCGACTCTTTTATTAATCCTTGGCCACAAAAAGAGACGAGGAAGACCAAAAGGGCTCGTCAATTCGTGACAGGTTGCAATTGCAAGGAAAGCAAAAAAAAAGCACATCTGTCTCAATTTGTCCACGCTGTTAAATCCGCTCTTTTGTCACAACCTCACATTTTATGAATCTCTTTTAACATGTACAACTTCGTATACTTTCGTTTTTGATTTTTTTTCGAAGTTTTGAATTCCCTTTTGTAAACCCTCCTAACCAACAGAGACCGACCTAAAGAATAATGAACATGAACATTTATTTGTAAATTATAATAAGAATATACATGGCGATTAGGTTATCCTACTTTCTCCAGATTTTCCAGATTCCAACTTGCCTATAAATGACAATGATACTGGTAATGAGAATGATAATAATTTGTGGAAATGACCGCCAGGAACACACTTTGGACATTGGTCACCCTCAACAGCAATTAACAAATGTGAATAGTATGCAATTTGGAATCATAAATTGTTTCCCCTTGTGAATTTTGGATGCGAAATCGGAGAGAAATTATGAATTTGTGATTAAAAGGAGAATGAAGATGAAGATGGGATGAGGAAGGGGAAATGAGCCTGAAAACTCATTTGAATATTGCAGAGTAAAGGAAATAAAGACTCGCATCTGTGTCAACACAAAATATGGAGAGAGGGAGAAGATCCTTCCCTTTTGTTGGGAAGGTGAAGAGGCATTCATTACGTTATTATCAGAAATTAATCCCCTTCCACCCCATTGAAACAACAAAACAGCTTCTTCAACAATAATATTGATAAAACACGGATTTCAAAAACTGTCTCCACTTTTATGCAGGTGAACTGTATACGCAAAAATTGCATGGAGAAACAAGAAACACCCCTCGAACGAAATTGTGAAACCTTGGGTGGTGCAATAGTGGGTGCCCAAATTTTTTTCGGTGGTGGGTGTAAAAGCAGAGGTTAGAAATCCTACTGTGTCGATGATAACTTTTTCGGGTGGTCCGTATCGGGTTTGGGTGGTTGAGGAAAAATAAAGAAATGTCGTTTGGTTGTAAATCTTGAGATTTTTCAAACGAAAAATAAAGAATTCCAATGATTCCATGATCTTTCTGTCTTCACCTTGGACTTTTGGATTTTTCTGGGGTAAAGTGCAATAAAACTTTATTGGGTAGCAATTTGAGTCCAATAATGAACGAAAATGCGGACGCTGACTGACAACGTCATTAAGTGATTCTCTGGTTTCACATTTCACAAGTTGTTCCATTCGAGTCTCCCTTTTGACTATTATTCAAATTTGTCCAGCGTGACAAAGTCCAGTGTGCCTAATGAAGGAGTATTGTATTTCAGTCACGTGTGACAATGTCCATTTCTGAATCTTCGTCCAAGCTCTTTTCATTCAACATTGAAATTGAACACAAAACTAAATAATTCCTCTCGGCTCTCAATAATATTTCCGGGTAAAAGTTGACATGGACCATTGACAAACTTTACGCGAGCAAACTGGAAAAATGATCAAATCAAATAATCATCCCCGTTGGCTTCATTCACTCATCGTGTGAATTTACTTTCATTCTTGTGTGTCTAACGTAGCTAGTTTGGAAAAATGTCATTTCGTCATAGTAAAATGTGACGATATGTGAATTTTAGCATTTACTGCTTCATTGTGATGCAAATGACTTCTTTTATGAGACGAGTGATGGAAAGTGCAGATTTGTAAGGGCTGGCTGGCTTGAGTAAAAGGCCAAAGGGCCACCCAGAGGGATTCCATCAAAGGGTCCAACTCTCAATAAAGGCGAGGCATGTTGCAATAAATTGATTTTTGCAGTTTAGTGTCTCGGAGTAACAACAGTGCCGTCCATTCAGTTGGGATTCATACATTCAGACTCTCTCACGTCTCTTTTATTCTTCTCGGTTTTGAAACAATGGGAACAAAAGGGACAGATTAGGTCCCCATTGCGTCACAGGTTCAAAGTGGAAGTACATACATCAATTTTTGCAGTTGCAGGTGCCTTCAAAAACGCCAAATAAAGGATCAGTATTTTTTCATTCCAGTGACTCACTGAGTGAGAGAGTGAGAGTGAGATTCAAATCTTACTGAGAGAGTCACTTCATATACTGAAATGATGCAATCTTCATGTATGAACAGGTTTTCTTTCCATTGCGAGAAAAACAAACAGACAATTAGCAGAAGACACATCAGATATTAATTTATAGTGTAACTTCTCCAGTTTCCGGTTTATGGGACCTCCAACGAACGTTGTCGCAGTTGTTGGCACTCAAAAAACCATCCGACACAATAATTCAATCTGTAGAACATTATGAATTGAACCTTTACTTTGTTACATCGTGTAATGGTTTTATGACTTTAGAAAAATTTAGTCTTTGATGGAATTTTCCAAGCTCTCCAAGGAGAGCCCTTGTGCTCAGTAACGCAACAATGGACAGAGTCGTAAACACTCTGATGAAGGGATGACAGGTTTACAATCAACGTTGGTTGAGGTTGCTTGAGTCCACTCCTTGAATGAAAAGATTGAAGCGACTTTTGTGCACAAAATGAGTCAGAGGCAGTATTGATTTCAAAAAATTATCTTTTTCGAAAAATTGATTTTACGATGTCGCTTTTTCATAAAAAAAATCTAAATGACGGCCATAGCAAATGACAAAGGATCACAGAGAGATTATAAAATATAAGTTTTGAGACCCTCGTTAATTTTTGTAGTAGGAAAAGCAGTTTGAAAGCATTTGCAATGGGATTTTTCGGGAGCAAAAGGGTTGCTGGCTTGCTGGAGACTGAGTCATTAAACCAGCTTTGTGTCCAGGGATTTTTTACGCTGGTGTGACAATTTGACAAAGTACCTGCGCAACTCTATGAAAAGGGTTACAGGTTGTTTCAATTTGAATCTCAGGGCGGGGATACAAGCGAAAGATACTTATCAAAAGGGAGACAAATGGACTGAAAACGGGTTCCGTTAGTCCCTTATGCTTCTTTACCTTATCCCTTGGGCTCAGACGAGGACGACGATTTAAAATAAGCTTTTATTACTCGTCATGAAATGTAATGCCCACTTCTTATCGACAGGTAAAAAAATCTATTGTATACATACGATTTTTTTATCGAGACTCCAAATCTCACTATCGTGTTCAAATCTCACGTTTTGTTATCGTTACGTCAACAGCAGAAAGTGACAAAGTTGATGTTTTCTGAGTTTCCTTTCCTGGTTCGCGATCGCCGAACCTTTTCATCTTAAAAAAACATCCTTTGAGCTTAAATGGAGCTTTTGAAAAATCCAATTTTTCATTAATTTTGACATTCTTGAGCTATGCCGTCATCACATCTAGAGTAAACATTATAGTAAGACATCCCAAGTCTCAAATGCCCACGTGCCGAACGGTGTCAGGTGCAAAGTGACCAAAAACTTGCAAAGCATAAAAATGCTAATTTTTGCAGTAAGGGGCAAAAAGTAGCACACTTCCGCCAACGACGCAACGCAGCCGAACAGTAATAAAAAAAGCGACATCACATCTGGAAGTTAAAGGAATTCCTAATTCGGTCCAAAGCACACAATATTGCCTGGACTATGTAAATACAATAGCTCAAGTCCACGCAGGAGACGGACTCGTCATTCCACCCCTGAATCGGTAAACAAAGCAGTTACCTGTAAAATTGATGAGTTTTGCACGTAGTTGTTGTTGTAGGAAACTGTACCGCGTAATGTACAAATTAGCAATATAAGTCTTCATTTGTTTGTGGAGTGTAATTTACAAGTTCATTAATTTGAGTGCGACGACGAACGACGAACGCGAGGGCGGAAATGACAGCAAATAAAGTCGACTCCACACGACATGCAAACTTGCAAACGACCATGTTTCAGGTTTAGCCAGAGGAGGCAAACATAAGCAAATCTGCTGCTGCCAGCAGCAGCTTCTGCATTTGTAAACTTTGCGTTCTTCAAAAATGGAAATCTCTTTTCCTTCATTCTAATCGAATTAAAAAAACATTTTTTTGGTATGATTGACACCACCTGCACTTTTGAATCAAAAATAAATCTCCAAAGGGGAAATACTGCATCAATAAATTGAAGGGGTGAAACATTGCACCGATTTTGAAGTCTGACTGCGAAACTGCGTGTAAAATCCTCATCCTGTTCACCTGCACCCTTGGAACAACAGATTAGGGTCATTGTGGACAAAGCAGGTGTGCTACCGTTGTGGTTCTGTTTGCGTTTTTGACACTAAGGCGACCCGGGATTTTCCGAGGGTAAATGCCAAGGCGGGGTTCCTCACAAAACACAGACACAACACAACATTATGATTGCCCTGCTTTTTGGCTCCGGTGACCGTGTCGCATCCGCACAGCTTCGGTGTCTCCGCACGAGTCCTTCCTCATACAAAAGAGACAGATGAGACATTCTGCATAATGCACGAATCTCCAAAGACAAAAGCCCGACCTTCCTCCTTTGTTTCTTTACTCTTTCATGTCCTGAGCCACGCTCAAATGACTCAAATCAACCAAAAATATGCTACATGTTATCT